>CM068375.1:193598119-193766576 GCA_034769895.1 Magicicada septendecula | reverse complement strand
TATTATGAGTAATTGGATGTATAGAAGATTGAATTATGTGTGCATAAAGAATTTTTAAAAATTCAAAAATCAAGTAAGAACAACTTACTACCTTATATTTGAAATTACTTTTGGATTAATGAAAAAGAAAAAGAATTTTGATAATATATTTAAAAAATTCTAAAACAAGTAAGCACAACTTACTACCGAATATTTAGGAAACGATTTATGAATGAAATAAAAGGAAAGGAATTTATTATAATGAATAAATTCTAAAAACAAGTAGGACAACCAACTACCTTATATTTGAACAACTTTTGGATTAACAAAAAGAAAAAGAATTTATATAAATATCTTAAATTCAAAAGAAAGTAAGAACAACTTACTACTAATTTTTGAAACTACTATTGAATTAATAAACAAGAACAATGAAATTCAAAAATGAAGTAAGGACTACTTACTACCAAATATTTATGAAAAAACTTTATGGAAAATAAAAAGAAGAAAATGAATTTTAGAATAAATATGTAGCTTCTAAAAGAAAGTAAGAACTACTTACTACCTTATATTTGAAACTACTTTTGGATTAATAAAGAAGAAAAAGAATTTTGATAATATATTACAAAAATTAAAACCGAAGTAAGCACTACTTACTACCCAAATATTTATGAAACTATTTGTGAAAAAACTAAAAGAAAAAGAATTTAATAAAATACAAATAAGTTTAAAAAAAAAAAAAACAATGTAAGTACAACTTACTACCAAACATCAATGAAACTCAAATCATGGAATATAAAAGAAAGGAAAAGGAATTTGAAGAATAACCACAACATTCAAAAGGAAGAATAAGTTCACATTACAAACAATTATATATGGGACCAATTCTGAAAAACTTTCGAGAATAAAGAAATGGCAGTACAAACCACTGATACAATTAAAATGAATAAACTTATTGTGAAGTAAAATTAATGAGACCTTTAAGCAAAATAAGCAGAGATAATAACCACATGGAATTAAATTAAAGAGTGCATTTGGATAAAAAGCAAGAGCAGAATAAAATTTTGAAAAGAAGAAAAAACTATATATAAATAAATCCATAAGAAAAATATGATCATATAATAAATGTCAATTATAAGAAGGACAATAAAAGAGTAATTGCAAGAACATAATACTAGTGGAACGATTCATAAGAATTAAGAAAAAAACAAAAATATAATACAAAATATATGCTACCAATGACCAGAAAGAGATTGTAATAACAGTCAAAATATGACAGAGAATTAAAAATAAATAAAAACTTTACACTGAATAACAAGTGATAATTATATTAAACCAGCTTCCAACCACAAGGAGAAATAAAATGCCAGCAGAGCCAACCATTGAGAAAAGTAACTGAGATAGAAATTAACTAAGATAGAAATAATAACAGATCTGAGCAAATACGAAGTGAAGTATCCAAAGATAATTAATTTTTTTTTATAGTCATAAGGTGGACTATTCTTATATAATTTTTATTAATAACTGTCTGTAGATAAGTCCAGCAGTATTATTATGTATTGATCAGAGATGATTTGCCTCTGTAATCAATAAATGACGTAGTATGGCCAGCAGAGAGTGTAGCCTACAGAGCCCCTCTGGACTGCCCCAGCTAACGTGTTAGGGATTTTAGGGAATAAATATCCAAGGATAAAGAACAAGTTAAGAAGAAAATGGAAAAATTAAAAAAATAACGAACATCAGATGACTATTACTATCAAGAAGAATCCAGTTAATAATGAAATATAGATAAGCTCAAAAATAAAGAAGAAAAATTTTAGAAATGTGAAGGAAGTAAAGAAATATAATTTATAATGAAATATCATAAGCAATTACTTCAGACAAACTAAGTATGATCTGAACTAATCACTTCTAGAAGAGAGCAATCTGTAGCATGACAGATAATCCACATAAATAAATTACTCAATGATCATTAATAAAGCTCTAATATATGGAATATCCAGATGAGAATCAATTAAAAGGCACTATTAATTAATACAATCACAAGAAAAGTAAACATAAAGAAAAAATCTGCAAATAATATATATACTACAAATTTAAAAAACCCAGAAAATTAAAATGTGAATAACAAAATTACCTAGGTAAGATAGAAGCAGGCAATTAAGATACCCCGACAAAGAAACCAGACCAGAAGAACAAAAGCATACACAGCGAAATGGTACTGAAGAAAGAAGAAAGACGGAAGAAGAAATATAAAATGAACAAAAATACTGAAGACGAAGAAAGAAGAAATATAAAATGAACAAAAATACTGAAGAATAAGAAACCTGAGAAGATCCACTAGAAAAAAGGAAGTGAGACGACCCATACCAAACAGAAACCCCATAGGGAGAGAACCCAAAAACCCCAAAAATAATGAATGTCCAAAGAGAAAAGTATAACACCCCATGAAAACCATATCACAATGTAAAACTGACAAAAACCAAAAGTGTTAATAGTATTAAGTAACAGTGCACCCAAAAAAGTTATTGTGTAGTTTATATGAACAAATCTTCACAGTCCCCCCATGGTTAAATATTTCATGTTGTACAGCTAGAAAAGGACTAGTAATAATATTAATAAATAACCATGGACAAGTGTAAGTTATTGAATTATAGCCAATAAACTTTGAAAAGGTACATGAGTTGCCATACAAATGAATAAACTGTAAGTGTTTTTTGAACAGTATCATATTTGATATGAAGTAATAATATTGCTAATGAAATGCTACTGAATCTATAAGAACATTCCATAGAATGAATTAATAACCAGATAGCTAGTGTTATACTTTAAGACGGGGAATACATCCTTAAATTGGGAAATACAGAGCAGACTGTCAATAAATAGTTTTAAGAAAGTGTTAACCATTATATGGAACCAATATGCTATGTTCCTGTTCCATATATTAACTAGACAAATAAGATTTATTAGTAAGCCATATTATTGTTATAAGATGTTATTTTGTTGTTACTTTAATTAGGAATGCCATATCTAAAGGTAGATATCATTCCCCATGTTATAAAATGTTTTTTAATTATGTTACTAGGTATAATCAGTACACATAAAAGGTATTATTCAAGGTACCAGTTTTGATAGAGATATGTGTTATATTTAATTGTACAATCAATAATCACTGTTATACTAGTCAAAGAACTAATTGTTAATAAAGTATATAAGGATAAAAAGTCAGAGAAGGGAATAAACTAATTACATTAGTAAAAATTTTGCAATAGCAACACATCAAATCTAGGCATATAATGAATTTATTAAACTGCAGAATAATTAATAAATCTAGTCCTATAAACCAGTTAAACTGACAATATTTATGCAAGATAAACCCAACATACAGTTAATACCATGTAAATAATACTTTATAAAGATATCGTCAGCAGATAAGCAAAATTACTTATTTATCTAATAAAATTATAAATAAAAATGGAATTGTACTAACTGACATTATCAGAGAAGGAGTCATATACAAATGAATTGTATTTAAAAACAATCATTAATACACTAAATTGCAAGAAATTAAGTAAGAATAGACATTATATCAATTTCAGATTTAATAGAATAATAATTATATCAGGGAAAATGGCTATTATTTGCTTAGACAACAGGAAATATAAAATTAGGCCTACCTTCCAGAAATGTAATAACATAATTTTTAATGAAAACTTTGTAACACTATATTAATTATTATCAAAATAAGCAGAATAGAATAAAGAAACCGAATACGTATTTAGTATTTCATACAGTTAACTAATAACGAAATTATTTTCTGAGTATAATGTATCAAAATAAAATGTATCGGAAGCTAAGATAATTTGAAACAATGTATAAGATATATTAAATTGGCTAAGATTTTCAGGAGACGAAGGAAATGAGAACAGTTCATTATTATACGTTGACGAGTGTACTTAACGTATTTATTTGCTCAAAGTACCTATAATGGCGACTCACATTATAAACAGAGTTCGGTGAAATTTTCATAAAATCTTATTTGAGTTGTTTTTAATTGTGAACCGGTGAAGTTAAAATATGAACAGTGTAACACATTAAACTGAACCACATACGACTAATTAAACGAAATAACACCAATATCACACCATTTACAAACGAACAATCCAGGTTAAACCCGACACACATAGACCGAGTGAGATAAACACAATAATAACATTTTACACCGAGTGAACTATTCCACCATACACCAGTGACACTCAAATACATCCAGAACAATCATATACAATTGCGGAGACCATTTACACGGAGAAAAGACATCTTTATTTAACCAAAACTTTCATCCAGATTATACGTTACACTACGCATGCGCCAGTCGGCCATTTTGGGAATTGTCTTCATCTTACTCCAGCTGTAGAGAACGACCTTCTGCTGCTTTTGGTTTGAATAAATATCAATGTAAACTTTTATTATTTTTAATTATAACATTGTATTGTTTAATATTAAGGCATTTTATAATTGTAAGTGTTATACTTTCCTGCCCATACACTTCTCTGGCTATATCTTAAATAACCGTTTAAAGAACCATATTTTTATAATACTAATGTAAACTTTTTATATCGACCGGCCCTGAGTGAGTCGATACTACTTTGTAACATCGATTTTTATCGAACAAATGAACTATTTTATTAATAAACGTGCTGTTTTGTAATTTGGATTTGGTTTTTTCTTTAAAAAAGCTTAACAAATAAATTATTCAAGCATACCAACTAACCGAAAGGCGGTATATACAAAACAACGAACGCTTCAAGAAGAAGAAGAAGAGAGCCGTCTTTCAACTAGATTTGGAGTTAACCAGATTGTCCTTTAACAAATTTACTGAAAGTGACACTATTACAAAAATAAACATAATACCACTTCATTTCTAATTACAAACAATAAACACGATTAGTTCCTAAATATTAGAATTAAAATTTACATAAAAAAAATATTTTTTCAGAATTTTATTTTTGGGAAATAAAAAATAAATTGTTTATTTTCAAATTGTTACAACAGCAATTCACCCAGATTTTATTTTGTAACCACAATCCAAATTGTTACAAAATTGGCTAGCCCAACAGTGAGGGCTTAACGAAGACACACGGAACGTTACAAATTTGGCGTTTCCGAAGTGGAACATCCTACACATTCAAACATTGAATATTTTGTTTTATTACAAAATTGGCATCCAACTAAAGGGCTGTAATTAGGGATTGAAAGGCTGTAATAATTCGCCCAATTTCTAATTCAGCTTGGCAGCGGTTATCTAGCCAGAGAACCAGGAAAGATGCAGCGTCGTGCCACATCAAAGAAGAGAGCGGCGGAGGCCGAAAAGAACTTAATATGGATGATAAGGAGGCGACTCCAGTGGAGGACGTAGAAATGTTATTAAACCCAGGGGGACATAAACCACCAGAACAACCAAAGGAACAACCGGAAATGCCCACACAAACAGGGGACGTACATGTCCAAGACAAGGAAATGGAAAAGTCTAGGACCACCGAAGAAAGCAAAATGGATAGGATAATGGAAATCTTCTTACAGTTAAGTAAGCAAATGGAATCCACAAAAGAAGAAATCAAATCCACTAAAGAAGGAATAGAAGAAACTAATAGAAAAATGGACTCTACAAAGGAAGAATTAAGCAAGAAAATGGATTCCACCGAAGAAACTTTGCATAAGAAAATGGACGACGACAACCGGTCAACCAAGGAAGAAAATAGTAAGGAAAGGAAAGAAGACCAACAGTCCTTGAAGGAAAATTTGAGCGATATAAATAAGAATATAGAGGCAACAAAAGAAGAATTGAAGAAGGACAACCAAGCAACAAAAGAAGAATTGAAGAAGGACAACCAAGCAACAAAGGAAGAATTGAGTAAAAAGATTGAAAACACTAATAAGAGAATAGAGGAAACCAGCAAGGAAATGAAGAAAGACAACCGATCTTTAAGCGAGAAAATTGATGAAACTAATCAGAAAATGGAGGAAACCAGCAAAAAGATGGAAGAAAAATTGGAGGAGAATAACAAGAAAATGGAAGATAAGATGGGGGAAAGGTTGGAAGAGTTAAGAGAGGATAACCAACTATTACGAGAAGAATTACGAGAAGTTAACCAAGAGAATTTAGACAAGTTAGACGAACGAATGGAACTACTAAGAAAGGAAATGAACAAAGAACTCAAGGAAAATAAGAAATCTATGACTAAAAGGCTGGAAGACGAAACAATAACTATAAATCAACAGATAAGAGAAGTTGATGAAAGATGTCGGCTGACTGAAGTAGAGGTACAAGAGTTCAAGGAAGTGGTAAACACCAAGGTCACAAACCTTGAACAATCTAGTCGTAAGAAGGCAGAAGAAAACCGAAAGGAAAGCCAGGAAGAACTCAGTAAAGTACGAACTCAAATTACGGAAAGATGTGACGGAATGGAGGAAGCGATGACTAACATCACTGGTCAAGTGCGGCAGAGCCAGGAGGAAATGGAAGCAATTCGGAACCGAACAACCAGCTTCACTAATATCCCCATCAACGAGAACAGGGAATGGCTTAACTTCCGCCAATATAAAAGGATGCCGATGGAGTTCTTGGCCCGTATTGAGGAATATATGGCCAAACAAAAATAATCGATGGTCCAATAGTCGAGAACTATTGGACGAATCATTCCGGGATATGACGGACAATTGGTGGATGGCGAACAGGAGCGAAATAAACGATTACCAGCAGTTTAAAAGTTTGTTCAAGTCCAAGTATTGGTCAGAGACCACCCAGAATTTAATAAGGGACAACATCTGCAATGGCCGATACCAAACCCAGTTTGGCAATACCATGACTGCGTACTTCCTTGGGAAGGTGTGCCTGGCTAAGCACCTTGAACCGGCCATACCAGAGGAATGCCTGGTGAATAAGCTCTCCTACCATTATGACGAAGAGGTCATAAGAGCTCGAAGAGGTAGCCAAATAAAGACCATACAGGCGATCTCAGAGCTATTAGAAAATTATGAGAACGAAGAAGATTACAGGCAGAGTAGAAGAAGAAATGAGTGGCCAGAAGTTCGAAATAATCCGTCATCGAACAATAATAATCAACAGATCAACAGTGGGTACCAAGGGAACCGGTATAATCCAAGTTACCATAATCAGCACCCTACCAACGGTAATAATAACAACAATAACCACGGTAATACAAATCCGAACATTAACCGAAATAATAACGGATTCTCCGGTCATCGAAATAATTATTACCCGAATAATAATGTAAATAGCCAGAGAAACCCCAACCATACCAATAACACCGAGCGGTTTTACAATAACAATAGGGGTTACCCTAATAATAACAATAACAACAACAACAGGTTCTCCCGGCCCCGGGTAAATTTTATACACGCAGAAGGAAACAGCCAAAACAGGTATAACCATCAACGGTGTAACAGCTTCCATGAGGAGGAGGATCGATGGAGAAGCCGAGAACGGGAGGATACAAGATATAACCTGCCCAGATGGGGTAACAGTTTAGATGACCCAGAACGGAACATGAACCGAAATCAACCATCTAACCCTCTTACGGAGCGGTCAGCAACCACTCAAGGTTTACCGACCAACACCCCGGTCGGGCCTAACCGAGATAACAGTGAGAATGAAAATTGGGTAGTAGTCGGTGAATATCCTAGTCATTCAATACTGCATAACGAACCAAAAAACGACGGAGGACCCCGAATCGCTCAAGTCAACCATATTAAAGCAGAAGGTAGCCAAAAACCTAAAAAGGATCCCAGCAAGAGGAAGGAAAATGATTACTCCAAGGTTAAGATCGATAAGTATGGATCTGATAAGCTAGATGACGGATACATAATGAGGTGGTAAAGGAAATGGATGTCATGAGAACCGACAACGGCAAAAACCACAACAAAGAAGAAGAAAATAATTATCAATGAGGAGAAATAATAAGAAGAATGAACGAAGAACCAAAACGGGGGTTTAAGAAGGAAAATTAATTAAGAAACTACACCTTACAAAGGAAATATGAGCAACTGTGCAACCTAATAAAAATCTTCAACCTGGGTATATAAAAGAAAAATAATAATGAGAAGTACATTTGAAGTAAAGAAAAGAAGAGAGTTAATACTATATTTAGGGTAATAATATGATATGTTAACCATTTCCATGAAAAAATATTATGAGTAATTGGATGTATAGAAGATTGAATTATGTGTGCATAAAGAATTTTTAAAAAATTCAAAAATCAAGTAAGAACAACTTACTACCTTATATTTGAAATTACTTTTGGATTAATGAAAAAGAAAAAGAATTTTGATAATATATTTAAAAAATTCTAAAACCAAGTAAGCACAACTTACTACCGAATATTTAGGAAACGATTTATGAATGAAATAAAAGGAAAGGAATTTATTATAATGAATAAATTCTAAAAACAAGTAAGGACAACCAACTACCTTATATTTGAACAACTTTTGGATTAACAAAAAGAAAAAGAATTTATATAAATATCTTAAATTCAAAAAGAAAGTAAGAACAACTTACTACCTAATTTTTGAAACTACTATTGAATTAATAAACAAGAACAATGAAATTCAAAAATGAAGTAAGGACTACTTACTACCAAATATTTATGAAAAAACTTTATGGAAAATAAAAAGAAGAAAATGAATTTAGAATAAATATGTAGCTTCTAAAAGAAAGTAAGAACTACTTACTACCTTATATTTGAAACTACTTTTGGATTAATAAAGAAGAAAAAGAATTTTGATAATATATTACAAAAATTTAAAACCGAAGTAAGCACTACTTACTACCCAAATATTTATGAAACTATTTGTGAAAAAAACTAAAAGAAAAAGAATTTAATAAAATACAAATAAGTTTAAAAAAAAAAAAAACAATGTAAGTACAACTTACTACCAAACATCAATGAAACTCAAATCATGGAATATAAAAGAAAGGAAAAGGAATTTTGAAGAATAACCACAACATTCAAAAGGAAGAATAAGTTCACATTACAAACAATTATATATGGGACCAATTCTGAAAAACTTTCGAGAATAAAGAAATGGCAGTACAAACCACTGATACAATTAAAATGAATAAACTTATTGTGAAGTAAAATTAATGAGACCTTTAAGCAAAATAAGCAGAGATAATAACCACATGGAATTAAATTAAAGAGTGCATTTGGATAAAAAGCAAGAGCAGAATAAAATTTTGAAAAAGAAAGAAAAAACTATATATAAATAAATCCATAAGAAAAATATGATCATATAATAAATGTCAATTATAAGAAGGACAATTAAAAGAGTAATTGCAAGAACATAATACTAGTGGAACGATTCATAAGAATTAAGAAAAAAACAAAAATATAATACAAAATATATGCTACCAATGACCAGAAAGAGATTGTAATAACAGTCAAAATATGACAGAGAATTAAAAATAAATAAAAACTTTACACTGAATAACAAGTGATAATTATATTAAACCAGCTTCCAACCACAAGGAGAAATAAAATGCCAGCAGAGCCAACCATTGAGAAAAGTAACTGAGATAGAAATTAACTAAGATAGAAATAATAACAGATCTGAGCAAATACGAAGTGAAGTATCCAAAGATATTTAATTTTTTTTATAGTCATAAGGTGGACTATTCTTATATAATTTTTATTAATAACTGTCTGTAGATAAGTCCAGCAGTATTATTATGTATTGATCAGAGATGATTTGCCTCTGTAATCAATAAATGACGTAGTATGGCCAGCAGAGAGTGTAGCCTACAGAGCCCCTCTGGACTGCCCCAGCTAACGTGTTAGGGAATTTTAGGGAATAAATATCCCAAGGATAAAGAACCAAGTTAAGAAGAAAATGGAAAAATAAAAAAAATAACGAACATCAGATGACTATTACTATCAAGAAGAATCCAGTTAATAATGAAATATAGATAAACTCAAAAATAAAGAAGAAAAATTTTAGAAATGTGAAGGAAGTAAAGAAATATAATTTATAATGAAATATCATAAGCAATTACTTCAGACAAACTAAGTATGATCTGAACTAATCACTTCTAGAAGAGAGCAATCTGTAGCATGACAGATAATCCACATAAATAAATTACTCAATGATCATTAATAAAGCTCTAATATATGGAATATCCAGATGAGAATCAATTAAAAGGCACTATTAATTAATACAATCACAAGAAAAGTAAACATAAAGAAAAAATCTGCAAATAATATATATACTACAAATTTAAAAAACCCAGAAAATTAAAATGTGAATAACAAAATTACCCAGGTAAGATAGAAGCAGGCAATTAAGATACCCCGACAAAGAAACCAGACCAGAAGAAACAAAAGCATACACAGCGAAATGGTACTGAAGAAAGAAGAAAGACGGAAGAAGAAATATAAAATGAACAAAAATACTGAAGACGAAGAAAGAAGAAATATAAAATGAACAAAAATACTGAAGAATAAGAAACCTGAGAAGATCCACTAGAAAAAAGGAAGTGAGACGACCCATACCAAACAGAAACCCCATAGGGAGAGAACCCAAAAACCCCAAAAATAAATGAATGTCCAAAGAGAAAGTATAACACCCCATAAAACCATATCACAATGTAAAACTGACAAAAACCAAAAGTGTTAATAGTATTAAGTAACAGTGCACCCAAAAAAGTTATTGTGTAGTTTATATGAACAAATCTTCACAGTCCCCCCATGGTTAAATATTTCATGTTGTACAGCTAGAAAAGGACTAGTAATAATATTAATAAATAACCATGGACAAGTGTAAGTTATTGAATTATAGCCAATAAACTTTGAAAAGGTACATGAGTTGCCATACAAATGAATAAACTTTAAGTGTTTTTTGAACAGTATCATATTTGATATGAAGTAATAATATTGCTAATGAAATGCTACTGAATCTATAAGAACATTCCATAGAATGAATTAATAACCAGATAGCTAGTGTTATACTTTAAGACGGGGAATACATCCTTAAAATTGGGAAATACAGAGCAGACTGTCAATAAATAGTTTTAAGAAAGTGTTAACCATTATATGGAACCAATATGTTATGTTCCTGTTCCATATATTAACTAGACAAATAAGATTTATTAGTAAGCCATATTATTGTTATAAGATGTTATTTTGTTGTTACTTTAAATTAGGAATGCCATATCTAAAGGTAGATATCATTCCCCATGTTATAAAATGTTTTTTAATTATGTTACTAGGTATAATCAGTACACATAAAAGGTATTATTCAAGGTACCAGTTTTGATAGAGATATGTGTTATATTTTAATTGTACAATCAATAATCACTGTTATACTAGTCAAAGAACTAATTGTTAATAAAGTATATAAGGATAAAAAGTCAGAGAAGGGAATAAACTAATTACATTAGTAAAAATTTTGCAAATAGCAACACATCAAATCTAGGCCATATAATGAATTTATTAAACTGCAGAATAATTAATAAATCTAGTCCTATAAACCAGTTAAACTGACAATATTTATGCAAGATAAACCCAACATACAGTAATACCATGTAAATAATACTTTATAAAGATATCGTCAGCAGATAAGCAAAATTACTTATTTATCTAATAAAATTATAAATAAAAATGGAATGTACTAACTGACATTATCAGAGAAGGAGTCATATACAAATGAATTGTATTTAAAAACAATCATTAATACACTAAATTGCAAGAAATTAAGTAAGAATAGACAATTATATCAATTTCAGATTTAATAGAATAATAATTATATCAGGGAAAATGGCTATTATTTGCTTAGACAACAGGAAATATAAAATTAGGCCTACCTTCCAGAAATGTAATAAACATAATTTTTTAATGAAAACTTTGTAACACTATATTAATTATTATCAAAATAAGCAGAATAGAATAAAGAAACCGAATACGTATTTAGTATTTCATACAGTTAACTAATAACGAAATTATTTTCTGAGTATAATGTATCAAAATAAAATGTATCGGAAGCTAAGATAATTTGAAACAATGTATAAGATATATTAAATTGCCTAAGATTTTCAGGAGACGAAGGAAATGAGAACAGTTCATTATTATACGTTGACGTAATTATTTGCTCAAAGTAACCTATAATGGCGACTCACATTATAAACCGAGTTCGGTGAAAATTTTCATAAAATCTTATTTTGAGTTGTTTTTTAATTGTGAACCGGTGAAGTTAAAATATGAACAGTGTAACACCATTAAACTGAACCACATACGACTAATTAAACGAAATAACACCAATATCACACCATTTACAAACGAACAATCCAGGTTAAACCCGACACACATAGACCGAGTGAGATAAACACAATAATAACATTTTACACCGAGTGAACTATTCCACCATACACCAGTGACACTCAAATACATCCAGAACAATCATATACAATTGCGGAGACCATTTACACGGAGAAAAGACATCTTTATTTAACCAAAACTTTCATCCAGATTATACGTTACACTACGCATGCGCCAGTCGGCCATTTTGGGAATTGTCTTCATCTTACTCCAACTGTAGAGAACGACCTTCTGCTGCTTTTGGTTTGAATAAATATCAATGTAAACTTTTATTATTTTTAATTATAACATTGTATTGTTTAATATTAAGGCATTTTATAATTGTAAGTGTTATACTTTCCTGCCCATACACTTCTCTGGCTATATCTTAAATAACCGTTTAAAGAACCATATTTTTATAATACTAATGTAAACTTTTTATATCGACCGGCCCTGAGTGAGTCGATACTACTTTGTAACATCGATTTTTATCGAACAAATGAACTATTTTATTAATAAACGTGCTGTTTTGTAATTTGGATTTGGTTTTTTCTTTAAAAAAGCTTAACAAATAAATTATTCAAGCATACCAACTAACCGAAAGGCGGTATATACAAAACAACGAACGCTTCAAGAAGAAGAAGAAGAGAGCCGTCTTTCAACTAGATTTGGAGTTAACCAGATTGTCCTTTAACAAATTTACTGAAAGTGACACTATTACAAAAATAAACATAATACCACTTCATTTCTAATTACAAACAATAAACACGATTAGTTCCTAAATATTAGAATTAAAATTTACATAAAAAAAATATTTTTTCAGAATTTTATTTTTGGGAAATAAAAAATAAATTGTTTATTTTCAAATTGTTACAACAGCAATTCACCCAGATTTTATTTTGTAACCACAATCCAAATTGTTACAAAATTGGCTAGCCCAACAGTGAGGGCTTAACGAAGACACACGGAACGTTACAAATTTGGCGTTTCCGAAGTGGAACATCCTACACATTCAAACATTGAATATTTTGTTTTATTACAAAATTGGCATCCAACTAAAGGGCTGTAATTAGGGATTGAAAGGCTGTAATAATTCGCCCAATTTCTAATTCAGCTTGGCAGCGGTTATCTAGCCAGAGAACCAGGAAAGATGCAGCGTCGTGCCACATCAAAGAAGAGAGCGGCGGAGGCCGAAAAGAACTTAATATGGATGATAAGGAGGCGACTCCAGTGGAGGACGTAGAAATGTTATTAAACCCAGGGGGACATAAACCACCAGAACAACCAAAGGAACAACCGGAAATGCCCACACAAACAGGGGACGTACATGTCCAAGACAAGGAAATGGAAAAGTCTAGGACCACCGAAGAAAGCAAAATGGATAGGATAATGGAAATCTTCTTACAGTTAAGTAAGCAAATGGAATCCACAAAAGAAGAAATCAAATCCACTAAAGAAGGAATAGAAGAAACTAATAGAAAAATGGACTCTACAAAGGAAGAATTAAGCAAGAAAATGGATTCCACCGAAGAAACTTTGCATAAGAAAATGGACGACGACAACCGGTCAACCAAGGAAGAAAATAGTAAGGAAAGGAAAGAAGACCAACAGTCCTTGAAGGAAAATTTGAGCGATATAAATAAGAATATAGAGGCAACAAAAGAAGAATTGAAGAAGGACAACCAAGCAACAAAAGAAGAATTGAAGAAGGACAACCAAGCAACAAAGGAAGAATTGAGTAAAAAGATTGAAAACACTAATAAGAGAATAGAGGAAACCAGCAAGGAAATGAAGAAAGACAACCGATCTTTAAGCGAGAAAATTGATGAAACTAATCAGAAAATGGAGGAAACCAGCAAAAAGATGGAAGAAAAATTGGAGGAGAATAACAAGAAAATGGAAGATAAGATGGGGGAAAGGTTGGAAGAGTTAAGAGAGGATAACCAACTATTACGAGAAGAATTACGAGAAGTTAACCAAGAGAATTTAGACAAGTTAGACGAACGAATGGAACTACTAAGAAAGGAAATGAACAAAGAACTCAAGGAAAATAAGAAATCTATGACTAAAAGGCTGGAAGACGAAACAATAACTATAAATCAACAGATAAGAGAAGTTGATGAAAGATGTCGGCTGACTGAAGTAGAGGTACAAGAGTTCAAGGAAGTGGTAAACACCAAGGTCACAAACCTTGAACAATCTAGTCGTAAGAAGGCAGAAGAAAACCGAAAGGAAAGCCAGGAAGAACTCAGTAAAGTACGAACTCAAATTACGGAAAGATGTGACGGAATGGAGGAAGCGATGACTAACATCACTGGTCAAGTGCGGCAGAGCCAGGAGGAAATGGAAGCAATTCGGAACCGAACAACCAGCTTCACTAATATCCCCATCAACGAGAACAGGGAATGGCTTAACTTCCGCCAATATAAAAGGATGCCGATGGAGTTCTTGGCCCGTATTGAGGAATATATGGCCAAACAAAAATAATCGATGGTCCAATAGTCGAGAACTATTGGACGAATCATTCCGGGATATGACGGACAATTGGTGGATGGCGAACAGGAGCGAAATAAACGATTACCAGCAGTTTAAAAGTTTGTTCAAGTCCAAGTATTGGTCAGAGACCACCCAGAATTTAATAAGGGACAACATCTGCAATGGCCGATACCAAACCCAGTTTGGCAATACCATGACTGCGTACTTCCTTGGGAAGGTGTGCCTGGCTAAGCACCTTGAACCGGCCATACCAGAGGAATGCCTGGTGAATAAGCTCTCCTACCATTATGACGAAGAGGTCATAAGAGCTCGAAGAGGTAGCCAAATAAAGACCATACAGGCGATCTCAGAGCTATTAGAAAATTATGAGAACGAAGAAGATTACAGGCAGAGTAGAAGAAGAAATGAGTGGCCAGAAGTTCGAAATAATCCGTCATCGAACAATAATAATCAACAGATCAACAGTGGGTACCAAGGGAACCGGTATAATCCAAGTTACCATAATCAGCACCCTACCAACGGTAATAATAACAACAATAACCACGGTAATACAAATCCGAACATTAACCGAAATAATAACGGATTCTCCGGTCATCGAAATAATTATTACCCGAATAATAATGTAAATAGCCAGAGAAACCCCAACCATACCAATAACACCGAGCGGTTTTACAATAACAATAGGGGTTACCCTAATAATAACAATAACAACAACAACAGGTTCTCCCGACCCCGGGTAAATTTTATACACGCAGAAGGAAACAGCCAAAACAGGTATAACCATCAACGGTGTAACAGCTTCCATGAGGAGGAGGATCGATGGAGAAGCCGAGAACGGGAGGATACAAGATATAACCTGCCCAGATGGGGTAACAGTTTAGATGACCCAGAACGGAACATGAACAGAAATCAACCATCTAACCCTCTTACGGAGCGGTCAGCAACCACTCAAGGTTTACCGACCAACACCCCGGTCGGGCCTAACCGAGATAACAGTGAGAATGAAAATTGGGTAGTAGTCGGTGAATATCCTAGTCATTCAATACTGCATAACGAACCAAAAAACGACGGAGGACCCCGAATCGCTCAAGTCAACCATATTAAAGCAGAAGGTAGCCAAAAACCTAAAAAGGATCCCAGCAAGAGGAAGGAAAATGATTACTCCAAGGTTAAGATCGATAAGTATGGATCTGATAAGCTAGATGACGGATACATAATGAGGTGGTAAAGGAAATGGATGTCATGAGAACCGACAACGGCAAAAACCACAACAAAGAAGAAGAAAATAATTATCAATGAGGAGAAATAATAAGAAGAATGAACGAAGAACCAAAACGGGGGTTTAAGAAGGAAAATTAATTAAGAAACTACACCTTACAAAGGAAATATGAGCAACTGTGCAACCTAATAAAAATCTTCAACCTGGGTATATAAAAGAAAAATAATAATGAGAAGTACATTTGAAGTAAAGAAAAGAAGAGAGTTAATACTATATTTAGGGTAATAATATGATATGTTAACCATTTCCATGAAAAAATATTATGAGTAATTGGATGTATAGAAGATTGAATTATGTGTGCATAAAGAATTTTTAAAAAATTCAAAAATCAAGTAAGAACAACTTACTACCTTATATTTGAAATTACTTTTGGATTAATGAAAAAGAAAAAGAATTTTGATAATATATTTAAAAAATTCTAAAACCAAGTAAGCACAACTTACTACCGAATATTTAGGAAACGATTTATGAATGAAATAAAAGGAAAGGAATTTATTATAATGAATAAATTCTAAAAACAAGTAAGGACAACCAACTACCTTATATTTGAACAACTTTTGGATTAACAAAAAGAAAAAGAATTTATATAAATATCTTAAATTCAAAAAGAAAGTAAGAACAACTTACTACCTAATTTTTGAAACTACTATTGAATTAATAAACAAGAACAATGAAATTCAAAAATGAAGTAAGGACTACTTACTACCAAATATTTATGAAAAAACTTTATGGAAAATAAAAAGAAGAAAATGAATTTAGAATAAATATGTAGCTTCTAAAAGAAAGTAAGAACTACTTACTACCTTATATTTGAAACTACTTTTGGATTAATAAAGAAGAAAAAGAATTTTGATAATATATTACAAAAATTTAAAACCGAAGTAAGCACTACTTACTACCCAAATATTTATGAAACTATTTGTGAAAAAAACTAAAAGAAAAAGAATTTAATAAAATACAAATAAGTTTAAAAAAAAAAAAAACAATGTAAGTACAACTTACTACCAAACATCAATGAAACTCAAATCATGGAATATAAAAGAAAGGAAAAGGAATTTTGAAGAATAACCACAACATTCAAAAGGAAGAATAAGTTCACATTACAAACAATTATATATGGGACCAATTCTGAAAAACTTTCGAGAATAAAGAAATGGCAGTACAAACCACTGATACAATTAAAATGAATAAACTTATTGTGAAGTAAAATTAATGAGACCTTTAAGCAAAATAAGCAGAGATAATAACCACATGGAATTAAATTAAAGAGTGCATTTGGATAAAAAGCAAGAGCAGAATAAAATTTTGAAAAAGAAAGAAAAAACTATATATAAATAAATCCATAAGAAAAATATGATCATATAATAAATGTCAATTATAAGAAGGACAATTAAAAGAGTAATTGCAAGAACATAATACTAGTGGAACGATTCATAAGAATTAAGAAAAAAACAAAAATATAATACAAAATATATGCTACCAATGACCAGAAAGAGATTGTAATAACAGTCAAAATATGACAGAGAATTAAAAATAAATAAAAACTTTACACTGAATAACAAGTGATAATTATATTAAACCAGCTTCCAACCACAAGGAGAAATAAAATGCCAGCAGAGCCAACCATTGAGAAAAGTAACTGAGATAGAAATTAACTAAGATAGAAATAATAACAGATCTGAGCAAATACGAAGTGAAGTATCCAAAGATATTTAATTTTTTTTTATAGTCATAAGGTGGACTATTCTTATATAATTTTTATTAATAACTGTCTGTAGATAAGTCCAGCAGTATTATTATGTATTGATCAGAGATGATTTGCCTCTGTAATCAATAAATGACGTAGTATGGCCAGCAGAGAGTGTAGCCTACAGAGCCCCTCTGGACTGCCCCAGCTAACGTGTTAGGGAATTTTAGGGAATAAATATCCCAAGGATAAAGAACCAAGTTAAGAAGAAAATGGAAAAATAAAAAAAATAACGAACATCAGATGACTATTACTATCAAGAAGAATCCAGTTAATAATGAAATATAGATAAACTCAAAAATAAAGAAGAAAAATTTTAGAAATGTGAAGGAAGTAAAGAAATATAATTTATAATGAAATATCATAAGCAATTACTTCAGACAAACTAAGTATGATCTGAACTAATCACTTCTAGAAGAGAGCAATCTGTAGCATGACAGATAATCCACATAAATAAATTACTCAATGATCATTAATAAAGCTCTAATATATGGAATATCCAGATGAGAATCAATTAAAAGGCACTATTAATTAATACAATCACAAGAAAAGTAAACATAAAGAAAAAATCTGCAAATAATATATATACTACAAATTTAAAAAACCCAGAAAATTAAAATGTGAATAACAAAATTACCCAGGTAAGATAGAAGCAGGCAATTAAGATACCCCGACAAAGAAACCAGACCAGAAGAAACAAAAGCATACACAGCGAAATGGTACTGAAGAAAGAAGAAAGACGGAAGAAGAAATATAAAATGAACAAAAATACTGAAGACGAAGAAAGAAGAAATATAAAATGAACAAAAATACTGAAGAATAAGAAACCTGAGAAGATCCACTAGAAAAAAGGAAGTGAGACGACCCATACCAAACAGAAACCCCATAGGGAGAGAACCCAAAAACCCCAAAAATAAATGAATGTCCAAAGAGAAAGTATAACACCCCATAAAACCATATCACAATGTAAAACTGACAAAAACCAAAAGTGTTAATAGTATTAAGTAACAGTGCACCCAAAAAAGTTATTGTGTAGTTTATATGAACAAATCTTCACAGTCCCCCCATGGTTAAATATTTCATGTTGTACAGCTAGAAAAGGACTAGTAATAATATTAATAAATAACCATGGACAAGTGTAAGTTATTGAATTATAGCCAATAAACTTTGAAAAGGTACATGAGTTGCCATACAAATGAATAAACTGTAAGTGTTTTTTGAACAGTATCATATTTGATATGAAGTAATAATATTGCTAATGAAATGCTACTGAATCTATAAGAACATTCCATAGAATGAATTAATAACCAGATAGCTAGTGTTATACTTTAAGACGGGGAATACATCCTTAAAATTGGGAAATACAGAGCAGACTGTCAATAAATAGTTTTAAGAAAGTGTTAACCATTATATGGAACCAATATGCTATGTTCCTGTTCCATATATTAACTAGACAAATAAGATTTATTAGTAAGCCATATTATTGTTATAAGATGTTATTTTGTTGTTACTTTAAATTAGGAATGCCATATCTAAAGGTAGATATCATTCCCCATGTTATAAAATGTTTTTTAATTATGTTACTAGGTATAATCAGTACACATAAAAGGTTGTGCTGAGTCAAATGATTCAGTGCGAGTTTATTGGCATTTTTTTTTTTTTTTTTGACGGTAAAGACAGTACAAAAGTTAATGTAATAAGGAGTGCTGCTCTCTACCCGCGGATAGGAGAGGCTACCGTTTTCGAGTTTTCATTGTTTGATCCGTGTTGCCGTCTGCCGAGTTTTTCCAGCAGTTTTAAACAACAGTGCTGCTCCCTGGCGTTAATTTCGTTACGCAAACGTAGACGACGCCGAATTATCTAGGTTTTTGTCTATCAATATACTTCAGGGTTGACGGGCGCTTTTCTCTTCAGTGGAGAGGTTATTTTCCAAAATCCTCTAACTACTATGGAGAGATAAGTTTCTTCACGACTGCGGTAAGTTTTGATTTCATTATATTAATTATATACTAAACTTTTAAAGGAGAAAACGTTTTTTTTAGTAAGCTTGAGTAAGCCCCCACTTGTCGGAGCATGCATTGTGAGACGTAATTATTCGTAAAGTTTTTATAAACCAATAAAACTTGATTATTGGAGTGTCAGAATCTCGGCTTTAATACCTAAAGTACAATAACCACAATATATTTAATTTTACACTTTCATTAACACCGATGTAACGAGATTCGGTTGAGCACTTAACCTGTTACACAATGTGTCGTCATTAAGTGGTATAAAGTTTTGCTACAACATCTGTAAAACTTTATACATATATAATTGGGAACTTACTCAGGCACGTTTTAAACGTAAATCATGTCTCATTCAAAGTAATAGTATTCTCAGATTCTATGGAGTAAAAAACTATGTGTTTTAAAATAAATTCTTCGCCACGTGGTAACCTCAATTTCACTCAAAGTAATAAGTTCATAAGGTGTTACAGAGCCAAGATAAATTATTATATTGCAAAGGCAACTCACATTCAGTGAGGTTCAAGTTATAAAGCGTTATAAAGAATCATGGTTAGAGAACTTTTTTTAGTAAGGCATGTTGGCCAAAATAATGTTACCAAGTTTTATTATGTACAACATAACTAGGTGTTGTTTTTATTTATGTATTTTGGAGGGTGTCCAAACTGTGGGGGCATTTGTGTGTGGTCTCTCACTAAAAATGTAATGTGTGACAATAGGGTTCACTGAACAGAGACAAGTCCTGCTGCCACTGAACGAAATGACATCTTAAAAGCTCCACACTCGACACCGAAGAGAACAACGATCGCAACAACATGCCAATCATGAGATCGCCACGCTATAAATAAGAGATCATCCTTCTGGGCACATATAAGCAGGTGAAAAATATCCATTTATTATTCACACGTAGAATCAACATGGCACCAGTTATACACAATCATCAGTTTTACCGTTCAAGTATACACTCATTTGGATCCCCAATTGATGGGACAGTTTAGTGTGAACACTAAGTATTAATTGTAAATTTCAATACATGTATAGTAAATTGTCAGTTCAGAGACTGACATGTGTACCACACAGCATCCAACTTAGATTTCCACTCATTTCTTTATAGAACTTTCGCTACAGATTTAAAGTCAGTTTTGTTATTAGTAATTTTCTCAAGTTTAATTTACCAGGCATAAAAACATATATTTTCCCTTATTTTAAAAATCAGGTTAGGTCATTTGTATAAAAAGATTACTGGGGAGGTAGGTGTTATTTTAAATTAGTTTCAACCAAGCTGTGCCTGTCGAAACACTTTTCAACTTGTTTGTCGAAACAAGGTTGTTGAGACTGGTTATAAATTGAAGAAACATGTCCGTCTCTGACACACAAATGTATTTTTTTTATATAAGGTGCTAATATTGTGCAATTTTTCCCTTTCATTAATTGGCCCTATTTTAGTCTATATAAATTCTTTATTTTAATCATGGTAACTGGGGGGCGTTAATATTTTAAACATTTTTTATTTCTCACCTTAATTAAGTATTTTAGCACTTAGCCACTTAGGCACTTGGTTTTAAATTTTAATGTCCTGGGGACATTTGTATGCAATACTTTATGATACACATGACGTGCAATTAACCCACACCATGGGGGTACATTTATAGAAATAAATCTTTAATCCTAATTGGGATTCCTACAAAGAAGAAGTTTAGAATTTATATACACCAGAAGGGTAATATAAAAAGGGCGTGGCAAGAGACCTTTATGTATTTGTATACTATTGTATATGTAAATTGTCTTGTGGAACGTGTTATGTCTGTATATTTCTGTGTACATTTTGGGGGATATATATATATATATATAAATATTATGCATTGCTGCACTTTTGGTGGGATATAGGGATTTTATTATTATTAGAATTTGTATACACCAGTAGACGAGTATTCTATCTCAATAATCGTGGCTGATCATTTCTTTATGAAAATTAATTATTTTATTTAACAAGTATAGTAAGTGTCACCTTTAAAGTTCATTTAAATTGGATGAATAATTATTTTAATTATTAATAGTAACTGTGAATGAAATCATTTACCTTCATCAATTTATATAATGCATTTTAAAAGAAACATATGATATAAATTTTATATTTTAAGAAATAGTTTAATGGGAGTTTTATTTTGAGGTTAATGATTATTTTACATTTTCAATTCATTGATGGTGACATAGCAATTATTTTCATGGACTCAGTTAATATTTTTCAGGTGGCCTTGTTGAGAGGGTATACTTCTTTAGTTAACCATTTAAAAGGGGAATTCTAAATCACTGTTGTTTTTTGTTATTAATATTATGAGATAGAATAATAAAACCATTGTTAATTAGTTAATTCTTGAGTTTTTATTGCAAGTCCCGTCTTACTGGATCCAGCGCAATTTTTAGCTTCTCTAGGCCTTAGCCTAGTTTTAATTAACTTGTAACCCCTCTTTACAAAAAGAAATATTCTTTTTGTTTTAACTACTCAAAATGAAGTAGGGGTTTCAAGGTATTATTCAAGGTACCAGTTTTGATAGAGATATGTGTTATATTTTAATTGTACAATCAATAATCACTGTTATACTAGTCAAAGAACTAATTGTTAATAAAGTATATAAGGATAAAAAGTCAGAGAAGGGAATAAACTAATTACATTAGTAAAAATTTTGCAAATAGCAACACATCAAATCTAGGCCATATAATGAATTTATTAAACTGCAGAATAATTAATAAATCTAGTCCTATAAACCAGTTAAACTGACAATATTTATGCAAGATAAACCCAACATACAGTAATACCATGTAAATAATACTTTATAAAGATATCGTCAGCAGATAAGCAAAATTACTTATTTATCTAATAAAATTATAAATAAAAATGGAATGTACTAACTGACATTATCAGAGGAGGAGTCATATACAAATGAATTGTATTTAAAAACAATCATTAATACACTAAATTGCAAGAAATTAAGTAAGAATAGACAATTATATCAATTTCAGATTTAATAGAATAATAATTATATCAGGGAAAATGGCTATTATTTGCTTAGACAACAGGAAATATAAAATTAGGCCTACCTTCCAGAAATGTAATAAACATAATTTTTAATGAAAACTTTGTAACACTATATTAATTATTATCAAAATAAGCAGAATAGAATAAAGAAACCGAATACGTATTTAGTATTTCATACAGTTAACTAATAACGAAATTATTTTCTGAGTATAATGTATCAAAATAAAATGTATCGGAAGCTAAGATAATTTGAAACAATGTATAAGATATATTAAATTGGCTAAGATTTTCAGGAGACGAAGGAAATGAGAACAGTTCATTATTATACGTTGACGAGTGTACTTAACGTAATTATTTGCTCAAAGTAACCTATAATGGCGACTCACATTATAAACCGAGTTCGGTGAAAATTTTCATAAAATCTTATTTTGAGTTGTTTTTTAATTGTGAACCGGTGAAGTTAAAATATGAACAGTGTAACACCATTAAACTGAACCACATACGACTAATTAAACGAAATAACACCAATATCACACCATTTACAAACGAACAATCCAGGTTAAACCCGACACACATAGACCAAGTGAGATAAACACAATAATAACATTTTACACCGAGTGAACTATTCCACCATACACCAGTGACACTCAAATACATCCAGAACAATCACATACAATTGCGGAGACCATTTACACGGAGAAAAGACATCTTTATTTAACCAAAACTTTCATCCAGATTATACGTTACACTACGCATGCGCCAGTCGGCCATTTTGGGAATTGTCTTCATCTTACTCCAGCTGTAGAGAACGACCTTCTGCTGCTTTTGGTTTGAATAAATATCATATGTAAACTTTTATTATTTTTAATTATAACATTGTATTGTTTAATATTAAGGCATTTTTAATTGTAAGTGTTATACTTTCCTGCCCATACACTTCTCTGGCTATATCTTAAATAACCGTTTAAAGAACCATATTTTTATAATACTAATGTAAACTTTTTATATCGACCGGCCCTGAGTGAGTCGATACTACTGTGTAACATCGATTTTTATCGAACAAATGAACTATTTTATTAATAAACGTGCTGTTTTGTAATTTTGATTTGGTTTTTTCTTTAAAAAAGCTTAACAAATAAATTATTCAAGCATACCAACTAACCGAAAGGCGGTATATACAAAACAACGAACGCTTCAAGAAGAAGAAGAAGAAGAGAGCCGTCTTTCGACTAGATTTGGAGTTAACCAGATTGTCCTTTAACAAATTTAATGAAAGTGACACTATTACAAAAATAAACATAATACCACTTCATTTCTAATTACAAACAATAAACACGATTAGTTCCTAAATATTAGAATTAAAATTTACATAAAAAAAATATTTTTTCAGAATTTTATTTTTGGGAAATAAAAATAAATTTTTTATTTTCAAATTGTTACAACAGCAATTCACCCAGATTTTATTTTGTAACCACAATCCAAATTGTTACAAAATTGGCTAGCCCAACAGTGAGGGCTTAACGAAGACACACGGAACGTTACAAATTTGGCGTTTCCGAAGTGGAACATCCTACACATTCAAACATTGAATATTTTGTTTTATTACAATACTTACCTTGTAGTAACAGTGAAATTGAAATAATAATAGGTGATGATAATAATGGTATCAAGTACTTACCTGTGGTAGAAAATTATGATGATAATTACAAGATGAATAACAAAATTATAACATATGATCTTACTGATGTAGACAGAACCAGACTCGATCTTGACTTGATATATGATATTGAAATTGTAAATGAATATGAAATGTTTGATAATTATTATGAGTATAATGTTTCTAATAATAAAATTTATTCACTAAAAAATAAGATAAATAGACCTAAGATTAGAATGTTATTCAACGATGGAGGGTAGGTTGTTTTATAGTGAAATGAACATTTAATATATGTGATAAGTGGTTTTGAATTGGACTGCATATGGACTGAGTTTGATTAATGACAAAATAATGTGTTTGGATTGTATAATTTTCATTGTTTTATATGTATTTATATCCATGTATTTATGTATTTTGATGTTGTGTATTGCAGGTATATTTTGTGTACAACATGTATCAAGTATGTTTTAATAATTAACATGTTTTGTTTAATTAAACAAGTTTAAATAATTGAATAATAATTAAAGGTCAATTACTGAAAAAATATGGTACAAAAGAAAGTTGTACTAACTTTGTAACAGAAGTTGTAAATTATTAATTGTCATAGAAGTTTCTAATGAAGTTAAATTATTAATTAATTTGTAATAAAGGTAATTCCTAATGAATATTAATAAATGATTAAGTAAGAATATATATTTGAGAGGTACTGTTATGAGCAGGTGAGAGATAAGTATAATGCAATTGTCAATGATTACAGTAAGGTAGAATGTTAAAAAGGGAATAGTGCCTGGGTATAAATAGAGGCAGGTGAGTTATTCAATTGAAGTTAATGGGAGTTAGATAGTTAAGAATTTTGAAGTAAATAATACAAAGAAAGTGTTAGATATTTAGGGACACAGTAGTTAGTGATTATTTGTAGAGGTGAGTAAAGTAAAGGCTAAACATTTATTTGTTGTTGATGATATTTTGTCGTGGGGGTGAGGTGATAAGGAGTAGCCAACTTATAGCATTGTGGCAGGCAATAGCGTAGTTTTAGGGAGTGTTTGCCGAATTTTTAGGAAGGGCAAAATATTATGAATGTATATAGCCAGTTAGGGAACACCCACTCTGTACAAAGACGCGCGGTGCTATAGGATTTATCGTGGGAATGAAATTAGTAAAGGTGTTTATAATTGAGATATTGGTGTCATGATAGGTAAATTTGGTTGTTAGTTAGAGAAAGGTGAGTAAGATTATAATAAGTAAAAGCATAGTGAATACTGGAGTCACCCAGACTAAACAATGATAAGAATGTGAAAGGTTAGGTAGAAAGTTCAGAGTAGAAAGGAAATAGGAAATGAAATGAAATAATAGTAATATGAATATTTATAATAAATTTGAAATAAATTAACAATGATAATAAATAATTGATGGCTAATTAATGAAAGTTTAGAATTAATTAATTGAAATTGTAATTTTTATGATTTAAATGCAAACTAAAATAGATAGAATATGCCAATCTTAATCAGATTAAGTGTGAATTAACTATTTAACTATTTCAATGTATTAAATGTATTAATGTATCAGGTATTATGTATTATGTTATGAAATTTTAACATGATGTATAGGAAATAGTGTGTGTGGAGGAGAATGAGGGGTAAATATTATTGACAGTGCCAATTATTACCTGTTAATAATGATAATAATTTTAATAATAATTTTAATTTCAATAAGATTTTATTAATTTTTTTTTCCTATAATTTGTTTTATCCATGTTTGAATATTGGGGATTTATATGGGGATTTCCATGTTTTCTTTTATAATTAAATTAAATTCTTTATAAATATTTGTTTCTTTTATAATTACATTAATTATGAAACAGGAAGAGTTAATTATTATCGATGGGAATCGAAACAATTTTTATAATTCAGGGTAGTCCATAAAGAGAATGGCAATTCTATGTAATTCTTGTATGTTACATTTTTTATATTATATTTCTAGTAGTTCAAGCAAACCCAGTGCTTATTAACACAAACCAGCACATAGCTAAGGGGAAACAGATCAGTTAAGGATAGAGTAATATACCAAGCCACTATTTTGATATTTTAATTTATTGTTTCAGTGTTTGGTGATGTTATGACGGCGGTCCTGAGCTGGCCAGCGCGTCAGAGCAGGGGCGTTACGCGCCTAATTGGCCTTATGGTGTTGGGATCTCGAAGGAGAAGTCCAGTAAGGTCATGCAGGTTCTGTCATCGTCATCAGACCACGGGTGAGTTATTGATTTTCTTTTATATAAATTGTAAGGGGGTTGTGGCGACCTATCCTGGCTGATCCCTTTAGGAAGTACGAATGGGTCAATGAAAGTTTTTATGCTTCGGCACAAAATCTTTCATTGAGGCGGTTTTGTGATGGTACAATTCTGGTGCAATATTAAATTTATAAAAACATGGTACAAAAGACCATAATTATTGTATTCATTTATTTTTAACAATTTGGTAATAATTATTTAAATATTTCATAATCCCTGTGAAGCTGTGGTGAGTGGACTATATAAATATTTTATAATACGCAAATGTGAATTGACAGGATTCTGACCGTTTTCATTGCAAAACAACAAACTCAGCAAAAAACGTATGTAACACAGAGCGATAAAGTGCCTAGCCCTGATGACGTCAGTGGTGAGGAATGTATATTTCCGTAAACAACTCAAGGCTTGGCTATATGAACAAAAGCCTGATGACGTCGCTTTTACCCCACCTACGCAATGTGAAACAAAGACTGTGTGTCATTTCATCCGGAAGCGTGAACGTAGCCGGCCGGCAGAGAAGTTCACCAAGTGTAAATTTTCACTTTTACACCACCAAAAGTGGTTAATTAACTGTATAAAATATCGGAAATGTTGGGGCGATAAAGACTTGAACAGGTGTCATCGGCCGATGGATCGTTAAGGAACGGCGTGCGTATAGGATCTGCCCAAAGTGTTTTCGTGGGCAGACACGACGGTGTGGGCCTTAAAAAGCGATGTAAAGTAGGAACAGATTGTGCACGATCGACGACCCTAGCAGTGCGGTGAGACCTGTCCAAAATTTGGTGAGAACGTTCCAACATTCTTTTTTATTTTCAAGCAAAACAACATCATTCAATATTATAATGACTAACTCAAAATTCATTCAATGTTAAAATGACCAATTTTAAACCAAATTTTATTTAAAAATCTAAATGAGCTCAAAAAATAAATAAATTGTACCAGAGCGTGAGAGAGAGAGAGAGAGAGAGAGAGAGAGAGAGAGAGAGAGAGAGAGAGAGAGAGAGAGAGAGAGAGAGAGAGAGAGAGAGAGAGTGACTTAAATCTTCTAAGTGCTGGGTTGTGCGAGATATATATATGTTTAATGTTTAATAATCACATATCAAATGTTTCATGTTTACTTGTAGGTATTTTGGAGGGTTTAATGTTCGCTAAACGCACCATGGCGTAATATGTACATGTTTGGTACCTATTAGAGTCAGTTTTCAGTATGTATTTAGATTCATCTTAAAAATAAAAAGTCACTTGTACATTTTATCTTGAGTACAATTATTTCAGGTAATATATTTCACAACCCTGGTTCGTGTTACCCGAATTCTGGCCCTAAATGTAAACTTGTATGATGTTGCCCAATCTGACAACATGGCGTCCGGTTTTAAAAGTGAAAGTAATTATTACTAGTACACACAAGATAAATGTAACTAATTAAATAGTAAAAGTCATTAGTTACAAATTGCGCCCGAAATAACAGGGACATTAGTTACATGTTCTTTATTTAGTCTCACAACTTAGTTTTTCTAAATATCACTATAGTATTGACGACTCGGAACACTAAGTTTTTTATAAGTAAAAACGTAAAGTTTTACCTTACAGCCTAAACCGGCTTTCACCTATAGAAGGTTTCATCAGAGGCTGTCGTAGGTAGCGCTGTTCGTCTTGTTGGCGACGGGATAGTTTTTCGAAAAAACGAAGCTGTGTGTGTGTGTGTGTGGTGAGATGTGTTCGAATAATGCGTGCGATTTGAATTGTGTCTGTTCGTTTAGGATGTCGTTTTTGTTTTTGTATATTTCTAACTGTTCTAGAGTGTCTAGTTTTCGGCCTTTTGTGTGTACGTGTAGAATGTTCATGTTATTGTCGATGTTTTTATATGTGTGGTTTGCTTCAATGAGGTGGTTTGCAAAGGTAGATTCTGTAGTGGCGTGGAGTGCTTTTGTGTGTTCAATGTATCTCTGTTTGAAGCTACGTCCTGTCTGGCCTATGTAGAATTTATTGCAATTTGAACAATTTAGCTTGTATACACACTGGGTAGATCGAATTTGTTTTGTGCTTTGGGCATGCGTTTTGATAGTGTGTGTTCTGTTTTGTTAGTAGTTTTGTAAGCGATTCTGTATCCTGCTTTTTGAATTTGTGGGCAATTTTTTCTGTTTGTTTGTTGATGTATGTTAGTGTTATGAATTTGTTGTTTTCTGTCTTTGTCTGTTGTTTGTTTTGTGTTTTGTGTAGGAGTTTACTGACTATTGTTCTGTCATAACCATTAGATTCTGCTAGATATTTTATCGTGTTTAGTTCGTCTTTGTAATCTATTTCATCTAAGGGGATGTTGTTAAGTCTATGTATCATGCTTCTAAAAGCAGCTAGTTTGTGTTGCATTGGGTGATTGGAGGTGTTGTGTATTAGTGTGTCAGTTGTAGTTGGTTTTCTGTATACACTGAATTTGTGCCTCTGTTCTAGTTTTGTGATGGAGAGGTCTAAGAAGTTTATGGTATTGTTGTGTTCGTATTCGGCAGTGAAGGTTATGTTTTTATGTATTTTGTTTATGTGCGTTAGTAACTGTTCACATTGTCTTTTGTTTCCCCTGTATAGTATTAGAATGTCATCAACGTATCTGTGCCAATATAGTATTTTATGTGAGTGTCTGTCATTGTTTGTGAGTATTTTTGTTTTTTCTAAGTGTTGGAGGAAGACTTCTGCTAGAAGAAGACTTAGTTTTTCTTGTACAGTAATGTAGTATGTTTTTTACAGTTCCTACAGTAGCTATGTTCAATTCTTTTTAAAACACTCAGTAATTTTATTTTATACATAATTCTGCACGTCTTTATTCTCAACAAATTGTTCTAATTTATCAACATGATTAAATATTTCACCGTCTGAGTTGGCTTCTAAATATCAATGAAAACAGTTCAGTAACAAAACCATATCGGGTCAATCCATTTCAAGTGGTCCAATACTGGTTGCCTCCCCATCTCAGAAAAAATGCATATTTTGTATGTGCATTCCCTTGTTTTGGTAGTTCAAAAAAAAAAATTTTATATTTTTACTGTACCCAGTTCACAAATGGCGGCCATTTTTTATTTATGCTGCACACCGTTTTTCGCGTTTGCAGACATTTACAGTTTTCTAGATTACTCAGCCCTGGGTTGTCCTAGCCTTTTCAAATAAACTCCATTGGATTAAGTACATTCTGGCCTACAAATCAAAGCCCTATTTACCTATTTAATGTGTTTTTGTTCAGGTAATGTTTGTAGCCAAAATTATTGAACGCGAATGAACAAAATTCGATTTTCGGAGTGTAATTTCTCAAAAAAGGAACAGATTCTCAGCCTTAATTTTTGCTGTCCTTTTATATATATAAGAGTCTAGGTACTTTATATAAAATATCAATGGTAAGTAGCTTACCCTTTACAAATTACACCCTCTTAAAAATTAAAATTTTGAATTTTTTCCAAACTTTCAGCTGTAATATCTCTGTTGGGGATCAGACAAAAATCTGAAAATTGCACACATAAAAGGTCTCTGTGGTATCAAACATCTGTATAAATTTAAACTTTGAGATTCAACTCGAAGTAGGTATAAAAAAATTGTGAATTTAAGCCAAAAAATGCTTGATTTCCATGTTCGGGATATGTGGGCATACAAGTAATAATTCAATTATTTAAACATATCAAACTAAGATAACTATATTTGATAACAATACAGAATATGCATTAAATTATTTGTTGTAAAATGCGTGTAATAGTTAAATTTAAAGATAATGAATTACAAAATCTTCATAAACGGTATGGAAACAGCAATAAAATAAAATGAAGTAAATTGTTTCCCTGAACTACTTTAGCATTGCATTAATAATTAGTAACTATACAATGTCTTCTCACTTTCAGTTCCTTTAACAGCTGTGAGGTTTCTTCAAAAAGTTTGGGTGTGATGTTAAAAGTGCGTCCAGTCACGGTGGTCAATTCCAAGGCAGTCAGCTTTCTCAATACATTTTTTATTGGGACCCAGACTTGGTCCTTTTCCTTTTTTTGGAATGAAGTTCTTGGCCCTGGTAGATGATAAAATATAACATGGACGTCTTTGTTTCAATCATCTATGTTGTTCACTTCCCCGATCCACCAATGACCATTATAAATACATGCAATTGTGTCTTTATTTTGAAGTGTCAATGTTACAGCTTTTGTAACTTGATGAAGTTCACTATGAGATGATGATGAAGTTTACTGACGTTTTATCACACTTTCTTATTGTGGTATAAAACAATGAAAGGCTCTAGTGCCTTTTATTTTCTGACAAGTGTTGTACCTTTCCTCTAAGGTATTAGAACTAAGTTCTTGGATTTCCTCAGTCTTCACAAAAACATAAGTAAGTATTTTTTGCAGAATTTAAAAATTTCAATTTTTAAGAGGGTGTAATTTGTAAAGAGTAAGCTACTTACCATTGATATTTTGTATAAAGTACCTACACTATTATGTATACAAAAGCACAGAAAAAATTAAGGCTGAGAATCTGTTCCTTCTTTGAGAAATTACAATCCGAAAATCAAATTATGTTCATTCGTGTTCAATAATTTTGGCTACAAACATTACCTGAACAAAAACACATTAAATAGGTAAATAGGGCTTTGATTTGTAGGCCAGAATGTACTGAATCCAATGGAGTTTATTTGAAAAGCCTAGGACAACCCAGTGCTGAGTAATTTAGAAAAAACCATAAATGTCTGCGAACGCGAATAGTGGTGTGCAGCTTAAATAAAAAATGGCAGCCATTTGTGAAATGGGTACAATAAAGATATTAAAAAAATGTTTTGAACTACCAAAACATAAGGGAAAGCACATACAAAATATGAATTTTTCTGAAATGGTGAGGCAACCAGTGTTGTGTGGTGCTGGACCACTTGAAATGGACTAACCCTATCAACAGAGGTAGGAACTCATAAACTTTTATTGTCATTTTCCGTGTCAAGTTCGTCAGTACTCTCATTGCTTTCACAGTTTTCATCCTGCACAGTTTCTACTATATCACTATCTGTTAACATAGAACCAGTAGTTATGTTCTCGTTGATAGACACATACCCATTTAGAGAAACTGAAACATTTAATACCGATAACATGCAATTAAACATTTTACACAGCGTAGGCACAATTTCATTTTCTTCACATTCAGTTTGTTCAGTTTCTAGATTCAAAATGAATCGAGTATAAGTAAAACAGTTTTCAATCACTGTAGGTGTCATGAGGTTCCACGCTGTTCATAACAAATCACAAGTGTCCAGAACATTTACACAAAAATGTTTTTTCGCCTCTGTAGCAGCCAAGTATTTTTACAGAAGTAATTCACTGTATAGTCTTTAAAAAATTGCAGATTTTAAAATAGCACCCATGATGTTATTTCTTGTTAAACCTCTCTTGACTCGCCACAGATGTTTTTATATGATATACTGTTATTTTATTATTATTTTTTAATCTTTCTAGCCAGCCATTATTTGTACCAAGTTCATCTGGTCAGGAAAAGCATTTGCTTTCTCCTAGTAGTGGTTCAGAACTGTGTATCTTGTGATTTTGTTTGCTTAAACCAAATTAGAAGAGCAGCTTTTAAGTTTTCATAGTTAGCCTTATGGAAACATTTTCTATCTGGCTCAAACTTGCTCAACTCATACATGTTTAAAATTTTATTTCTGCTTTTTATTAAGTTAAGTAACATCGAATTTGATATACCATATTTCTTTAAAGATTTCTGTTTTAGATAACATACCCTCACTAACAGCTTGGAGTTAAATTTTCATTTTTATTTCCATGTTCCGTAAGGAAATGGAAGTATGGTGATTGCAAAAAAAAATTGTGTTCGATGTAAGGGCTGATTCTGATTGTACTGCCCTCAAAACATGAAGAAAATTCATTTTCCGAAAAATTTCTGTGTGTATCTGTATGTAGAAATTGTTCTATGCCAAACGATAACTGCCACAAATTCAAACAGAATCAAATAATTTTTTGCATATTATGTGCCCGAGTTGTAGAGGACTCAAGGTTCATTGATTTTGATGAAGATCGGTTAAGGGGGATGGGTAGTTTACCTGCAAAGTTTTATCTTGTTTTAACAAGAGTAACGTACTTAGTTTTGATAAATAAAGTATTCTGAAAAGAGGATCATAACAATCCACTGTAAAAAGGTAGATGAAATATTGTAACGCAACAGAAATGCTAGCGTTCAAGTTACATAAAAACAAGGTTCACAGAATAATAAACAAGCCAATATCTAACCCCATGATAGAGCAAAGATATAATAATTACATTTATAATCATAGATAAAGGTAAATAAGGATGCAAGGTAATATTAACAAGAATAACCGAACCTGTAAGTTAGATAATAATTGATGATATATGTTTAGTGAAAAGCAAACAAAAAAATGAAACAATAATTTACTTTATAGTAATAGCAAATAAGAATTTTGAGTTAAAAGGTATTATTTTGTAACAACAAATGTTATGATAAAGTTTATGTTATGTTATACCAAATATGTGTTGAGTTAATGTTAGATAATGAAACAAGATGTATTATTCAATGACTGTTGTAGAATGAAGTGTGAAGCAGCTAATTAACGTTAATAGATTTGAATTGTCTTATATGTGATCCATAGGTCAACATAAAATTGTTATTAGATATGGAAAAAATAATTGTTTATGTAAATGTTAATAGTTAAGATTTGATTATATGTATGAATTTATGTAAAAGGGGCTATAGATGTGTACCAGTTATAAACACAGGTAGATCCGTTTACAATAAAAGGCCTAACAGCCAAAACCACTATATAACCACTCATAATATAAAGGTTAGGTACATCAATTAATAATAATTAATGAATACGATTTGAAGAGCTAGAAAAAACATTAAATTAATAATAATATATAATAAAATTTATACAAATTATGATAATACCATAATGCCATGATATCGATTAATAACATATAATATCGAAAGTGGATTAAATATAAAAAAAGGAAAAAAACCGGCTTATATCAAAAAACCAGCAGAATATGTGTAGAAAATAATAAACCAACTATCGGTAAAGTTACACTCCGATAGGATAGCAAATTGATAAGGAATAGACAAAAAATATATGAAATAAACACTATATTCAAAACATGTGGAAGGAAGAAGTCATGTGTTGCTAGGGACGACAAAAAAAGAGGAAGTTGTTGATTTAACAATAATTGCTTTGATGATCTGAATGTGATGAGATTAAAAAAACCCAAGAATTATCTATTTAATTGGAATATTCTAAATTATCAGACACTATTATAAAACACAAAATCCTGATGACAATATTTATGACTTTCAACAGTACAGTTTAACCAAATAATACTACAGTATGAAATCACAACAGCGAATAAATAACTGGATTCTACAAGGAAGGACTTGAACTGTCCCATATCCGAAAGGAATTGACGATACATTAAAACAAATAGAAAGAGTCAAAAGTATCACAAATAATAATATACACTACACCAGAATTTATAACCTTTCAAATAAACGGAACATCACTAATTGCTTCAACCGAGAGAAGAACGTATCTGGATCCAGGAGTTGCAGAAGAAGCATCAATCGAGCTGTAAACCAATCCGGAGAGCTGTAATTCCGAAGTGGACAGGACAAGAATTCCATTTTATTAAACCGAAGAAAGAAAATCATACGGCATAATTGTCCAGAACAGTAAATTTATCGATCAACCGCCTACACGATTTGCTTCGTTCTAGTCTGGTAAATTATTATTATATTAATCATACTAACTACACAACACTTCAAATTTGTAAATCTTGCATTCTTATCTATGTATTTTTAATCTTCCCCACAGTTACAAGAACCTTCACACCCTGAATTAAATTAATTACAAATTAAAACACAATATATAACTAAATTTAAATAAAGGATCGGAATAATCAACAATCGATTCATGCAATCTATAGCCCAAGCATATGTTAATTAGAACATATCTTATTCAATGTTAAAGAAGTAAACAAATAAAGAACCTTTATATATATGCAAAATCTTGTTATTTGGAGTATGGTTTAACGAGCTGGGAAATAAAAAAGTAACTGAATAAGTATAGAATAATTGGTTAACATAAACATTGAAATAACCTATAAGTTTCGTTGAGCCGATACTACAGCGCTTATAGCGGAATTATCTGACACCAAAGAGAGAGCGTAAAAATACAAAATTAGACATAATTCTCTTCAAGGTATAATAGGGTTGAACGAAATTATAAAATAACTCATTAATTATTTAAGTTGCAGGTACACTAACACTGATATTTTTTAGAGAGCTAAGTTAATATTAATTAATTACATCAATACATCCCACAACTCCAAATATCTCCGAGATTTACACAATTAAAATAATTCAAAACACATTGGCATAGGTGTAGTAACAAATTGACAAACCCAACAGTGGGGTCTGAATCGTACGTATCCGATCTATAACAAATTGACGCTCATAACGTGGGACATAATTAGGTGACTCGAGAAAGGGTGATAACAAATTACCGCCTGCAACGTGGGGCATCATCATCTCATCTTAACACCTCAATACCTTTATTTTATAACAATATCTACATATAAATGAAAATGGTAGTTGAAGGGGGAGGCAGTAATGTTTTGAAAATTACCTTTCTTATGTTGAATAAACTACTTCATTTTGAAGGATAAGATAACTCAGTAATTACATATAATGAAACTATTAGTCAATAAAAGTGTAAATATAAAAAAATGGGGTTGTTCGGTTATGGTGGAGGGGTAGTTTACCTACATTACCACACAGTCATGTTTGGTTTGTGTTTTAAAAAGAGTAAAGTACTTAATTTTGACAAATAAGTGCCCCAAAAATAAAGTCATATTCATCCACTGTAAAATGGTAAATGAGATATCTATAAATGGAGAGGGTATTTGAAGGAGGAGGGGGTGATTTTTTGAAAATTACTTTGCTGATTACAAGTAAAGAACAAGTATTTAATTTTTAAGGATAAGATACCTTAGCAATTACATGTGATAAAACTATTACTCTATGAAAGTCTAAATATCATTAATGGTGGGGATCGGTTGAAGAGGAGGAATAATTATCTGTATAGTTCAGTTTCTTTAAAAGAATATAGTACCTAATTTCTACAGATAAAGTGACTCAGAAATAACATTATATTAAACAAAAATATCTATAAATAGTGAAAATAGTTTGAGGGAGGGGGATTTTTTTTATAAATTACCACACCAAATTCAAGTCAGTGATTTTAAATATAAATCTTAGAACATGGAAGTCGTGTTTGGTTCTCCATACCGATATTTAAAGACAGGGAATTTAGTTTACACACGTTCTTCTCAATTGTTACTTTGGGATTGTAAAACGAAAAATATCGGTATGGAGAACCACATGACTTCCATGTTCTAAGATTTATATTTAAAATCATTTTTGAAATGAAATATTTCCTTAGAAACTACTTCTTTCTACTTATTGCTTCAGCCTTATTGTTTCAGTACTGTGGTCACTAACGTATACCACCTCACGTTATCGCACTCGATTTTCACTGATGATGGCAGTTGTTGGCACTGCTGAAACGTCTGGTTTTGCAGAAAACATTGGACTATGGCCAAACAGCCCAGGAAGGAATTTTAACAACAAACTACTTCTTTGTTGCCGATAATGTAATACACATATAAAAAATTATCCCCTCCCCCATCAACTATAATTTTCATTTTTGGAAAATTACCCCCACCCCATTCAACTAGACTCTTCGTTTATAGATATTTCATCTACGTTTCTACAGTGGATTATATGACCTTCTTATCAGGATAGTTTATTTATTGTTGCAGTTATTCGGCATCCCTGCCGAATGCAGCAACAGTTAACATTAATATAAATAAAAAAATTTTAAATAGTGGCGCGACAGATAAGTATCCGTGCATTGGTCAGTCCTTCCCTGATGTCATGCCCCCTACCTTTTCTAACGAACTCGTTTCGCCGTTCGCCCGGCGAGCTGATTTCAGTCGACCACCTGACCAGACTGTGAGCAGTCACCAGCGGTCACATAAATGGGCACTTTTCGTTGGCAGCCGCGTCTATCAAGGTAAGAATTATGAATTCTTGGCCACCATAAGTCAATGCTAGTGACGAATTATATTCGTCAGTAAAAGAAAAGCATGTAGTTTATGTAAAACACTGTAACTCGTTGTAAGCAACCATGATGTAACTTGTCTGTAGCAGTTAGCCTCTTGAGTTAAACTATTTTCAGTCAGTCAGTTAAAAAAGAAAAAGAAAGATGTTTAATGTTTAATGTCAGTCATTTATTATATAATTGAAGCTGTGATTTTGTAATTGTTGTAACTAAGATCTTGTAAATTGCGATCATGCATTATGGGAGTGAATGTGCGCGTGCAGTAACTGTTAGCCTGTACTAAAGATTCTGGAACTTTCAGCATAAAGCTTGGTTCCACGACCGGGTCCAAGTAAACCAGAGAATTTTGACTTCCTCCAGTATTTCTTCGGCCTACGTTTGAGAACATACACGACAGCACTCCGTGGGACCAGCGGAAAAACACGTGTCTACAATGGGTTGACGCTGTAACGGGACAATAATATGGGGTTTATTTTTATTCCTTAATAATTGTAGTGAGTGGAGTCACCCACACTGGGCCCCGGTTTTAATAACCAAAGCTTACTTTTTTAAACACCCAGTTGTCGGTTTGTGCAATAAGCTAGGCGAGGTGCGACAAAATCTGTAGCATCGGAATGTGTACGAGCGCGCATGTGCCGCTTTAGACAGGGTGAATGTCATGCACAGTTTTCCTTGCCGCCGGCTTCGAGATTACGAGAAATTACGAGACATGCACTCAGCCAATGAAAAAGCAAGTTGCCAGGCCCCGAGTGACGCTGGCCATTTTGAAGACGCTTGATTTTAGCGTCAGTCGACGAGAACCTATAGAACCACGCGGGTCAGTGAGCGAGCGCACGGTTCCAGTAAACAGTGTAAGAATAATTAAGTCAGTGCTCGCGAGCAAAGTTAAGGTCGACCAACAAAATGTTCTTTTAACTAACATAAAACCATAGTGAAAAGTGTAATTGAAACAATCGACAACAGTAAAAAATGTTAAACAGTTTTCTAAACCTATTTTTGGAACAGAAGTGAAAGTGATTTAAGAAGTATGGGGGAACTCGGCGGATAGCGTGCACTGGGTGTAGTGAGTACAATTACTAGCTAAGCTAGCTGGGCAGAACGCAAGTAAAACCATAAATAGATCAAATTAGGGAGTTCAATTCAAAAGGGGATTTAAAGAGCGTGCGTTTTTTATATATTATGAAAGTACTGGAGCGTCTTTACATGCATATATAGATAATGATATAACTTATAATAATTTTTGGAAACAGGTTAATAGGAATAAGAAAAAATAAGAAATCATTTAACTTGTAATCTTTTTGAAAGCATTCATAAGATGTGGGAAATAATTTCAATAAACAAATGTAGTAATTGAGAGTCAATATTATTATGCCATACAACCCAATAACCAGTCTTACAGGTCACGAGTTCGCGTAAAGAACCCTGGATCCCACGAGCAGGTAAGAATTTTGGAAATGGTGAAGTTTAAATAGTTTATGGTTAAATAAATAAAGTTATTTTCAATTTGATATAAATGAAAATAACGAAATAACAGACGACAATGGTGTCAGAACAGGTGAGAATAATGATGGTGGTATGAATAGTAATCAGGTGAAAAGTGACGAGGTAAGTAATAGTAATAACTATAAAATTGATAGTGAGATAGTGTTGAATATGAATAATAATAAAGATGTAGTTGAAAATGAGATATCTATGGGTGATACATTAAGTAATATTAGTGAAAATGAAAGTGGAAAGTTATTTGAAGTTAGTAACGTAGTGTTAGCGAGTGTTGATCAAATTGAGAGAGAGTGTGAAGAGAGGTTAGGTTGGCAAAGGGCAAATTTTCCCTGTTGTTTAAGTGGAGTAAAGACTCCACTAGTGACTTATGAGGACAGAGTTTCCTCCAGTGTGAGAGACGAGGTGTATCATGAGTTCCCTGGAAAAGCCAGGATGTGTTATGATAACGTTGTATTGCCTTTTGTGTGGATTGAGAGATAACGGAAAATGGGGTTGTGCAAGTGATTTGGAGAGAGTGAGAGAAATAGAATTATTCACGTTGAGAGAGAGAGAGAGGTGATGTTATTTGAGGTTATTGGAAGAGAATTATTAGAGAAGATAAATATTGAGAGAATTAGTAATATTGTAGACTTGCCTTGGGGGATAATGAGTACAGAGATAATAAATGAAAATAGTATTATTGTTAGTAAAGACTTACCTTGGAGTAGAACCAGTGTACTTGTAGGAGATGATTGTGGTGATGATATCACTAACCTGGGTTTAGCAACAAATACTGACGGAGACAGGACTAAAATTACCAGTGTAGACGGGTTTTATGAGTTAATAATGGGGAGTAATCTGGTGAATTATTCTTGCGGTATAGGGAATAAACCAACAGTAAAGAGTTATTATATAAATAATAATAATGTAATGAGTGTAATTAAAGATGAAAATTGTTATGTGAAAATAAGATTGATTTTCGATGATGGTGGTTAGTTAAATAGTAAATGAACATTTAATTATTTGAGCTAAAGGTAAATACTAGGCTTACTTATGTAATGAGGTGTGGTAAACAATAACATGATATGACGGAAAAAATTGTAGATAAATTTGTAGTGATGTTAAATGTATTTGTGTAGTAGGTTATGTTGTACTCTGTATTTTATGTAAACAACGTATGTATGTAGTAGGAATTGATTTTATAATAATAATAATCTCGTGCCAGACTAAATAAATAATGAGAGTAATTGTGAATTTTATAATGAAATTAACTGAATTGAAATTATTTTGAATAATGTAATCGAAGTAACTTAGTGTTTTAGAAACTGATGGAATTAAATAAATTTGAGATGAATTAATTAATTTAAAAAATTTAAACGATTTTCTGAAATTTAGACTTTGTAATAAATAGTAAATGAGTAAACGTAAAAGGTGATTAGGTATGGAGTCATATTGTTATTATAATGTATCAGAAGGTACATATGGTTATGTACGTTATATTTGTTGTGATAAATGTTTATATTTTGGAGTCTATGACAGTAATCATGTTTTTATTTGATTAAATGATTGACCATGTGTAAGTAGGAATTTTATAATGAAATTGAAGTAAAGTAAAATGTTTTAATAATGAAACTAAATGAGTTTGAAGGAATTTAACTTGGGTAAGGTATGTAATTTTTGGTCAAATTTGAATTTGGACTGTTTATGTTAATGTAATGATGTTAATGTTCAAGTTAAGTGTTTATTATGTTGTATATGTTGATTATGTACGTGTAGGTATCTAAAACATGTATGTAGTGTATTTTACATGTGATTCCCCACTTTCGGGCGGTCACGGCTTCACCGAACCCTGACCGTGGATTTGGAATATTGGTAACCCTGGTTAGGCATATTGTACCCTAACCATACTAGTTATTATTTTCAAAATTGGTGACTTTAGAAATTAACCGGGGGGTAAAGGTAAATAAGGGGAATCACCATAACTATGGAACAGCGCCTAACCATCGAATGGGATGGTACACCGTATAAGGGCATATAACTTATTTTTTAGTAGGATTACTGAGTGTCCTAGGACATCAGTAATGCCGAATGTTTTATAACGCTGAAGCAAGAACAGGGTAGGCAGCGTCTACACCCTAAAAAACTTCAGTTCTTGTGGATGCAAATGGGCGCTACAGTCCAACATCATTAAGCAACAGAGTGTGTGGAAAAGGAGCTGGCCGTTACAAGCCAGGGGCATAGATATAGCATCTATGCAAGGAGGTAAATGCCTCATCCGGGTTTCCGGAAGGTGATTTACCCAATTGTAACTGGGTTAAGGGGGGAATATGATAAAATGATGTGGAAGGAGAAGTAACTGAATATTCAGTTAAGGATTACTTGACCGTAATCACGGTGAAATCGAGTTTGCTTTGCTCTGATTAGAGAGGTTATTGTTGTGACTCAATTACTGTTCTGTAATGGTTATGGTTTGTGTTGTATTAAAAGAAAGTTAATTTTCAATGATGAGAGTTAATTGTTTTGAATACTGAACATAATACTGTAACAATTTGGTAGTTAACAAGAACGTTTAAGGACTTATATTGTAGATACTTCTGTATTTGGTTTACTTGTGTTAAAGGTACTTAGAGTAAGGGTAGGTTCATACGATGATAAGACATCAGCTGATGCATGGTGTAATCGGTATATAGTTGTAATCGATTTGATGACAGTAATAAGTTTTTTATATTTTAATAATTGTCAGTAGATAATTATGAATGTTTTATAAATTAATTTAAAGATAGAAATGTTGGTAGTAAATTGTTTTGATTAGTTTTGATTTGGAGGTTATGGAAAATGATAGATAAATTTCATAATGAAAGTAAATAAATCAAAGATGCAATGAAATGAACTAAATTTGTTTTCAATAATGTAATTAAAGTGAATTAGAGTGTTTTGATTATGAGGTAATTAAAATTTATGTGAGAGGATTTAATTAAGGTAAAAGGTTTCAAGTAATACCATTAAAGTAATTAATTGAAAGAAATGGTCTAATTACATTAAAATGTGAATTATGGTAATGAACTTAGATTTATTTTGGTTTTGCATTATAAAATAAATGATAACTGATGAAAATGAAATGATTGAAACTTGAACAATTTAATTTTTGATTTGAAATGATAATGCCAGATAAACAGTTAAAATGTTTAATTAATGGAAATTGAAATAAAAAGCTGTATAATGTTAGTGAATTTTGGTTGGATTTAAAGATGAAATGTTTATGCTAACCTACAAATGGTAATGTTTATTTTGAGGTTAGGTTTTGGTAAAACAGGAATGTTTATTTGAATAGGAATGTAATATGTTTAGGGTAAGAAGGCACATATATACGCAACCAGTACTTTGCTAAAGGCAATCCAGTACGTCTAAGAGGGAAATAAATCAGTTGAGGATCTGGTTTGGTGTAAGGCCAATTATTGACATTTTGTTTGAAATGTTACAGAGCCTGGTGATACTGTGGCGGGTGCCTGTCTGACTTTGCGGTGTTGGGATCTCGAGAGGGAAGTCCAGTAATGTCATTCAGGTGCAGCCATAGTCACCGGGCTAGGGGGGTAGGTTACCCATGATTTTAGTAAAGAATTAAGGGGGGTTAGTGGCGCCATATCCTAGCTGATCCTCTTAGGTTTTTAGGCAATGAGTTTTTCTGTTTCGGCAGAAGACCTCTCATTGTCGCCTACTGTAACGGGACAATAATATGGGGTTTATTTTTATTCCTTAACTAGCGAGTACCCGGCATGCGTTGCAATGCCACTCAAAGAAAGAAAGTGTTTGTATATATATAATATATAAAGACTTCGTTCGCGTGGTCTTCAATTTAATGCGATAATATATTTAGAACAGAATCTATTCCATTGGGTTGCCATAGTAACCAGATCTAATAAGTTAGTTTTTTAAGACTCCAAAGGACCCCCCAGAGGATCGTATCGAAAAAAACACCTGTCCTATGTTGGTTCCCCCGTTGCGTAAAATATTTGTGCCAAGTTTGGTTGAAATCGGTCCAGTGGTATAGGAGGAGATGTGGAAGACCCCAAAGAACCCCCAAAAGAACCCCATCGAAAAAACACCTATCCTATGTTGGTTCTCCCTTTGCGTAAAATATTTGTGCCAAGTTTGGTTGAAATCGGTCCAGTGGTTTAGGAGGAGATGTGGAAGACCCCCCGAAGTATCATATCGAAAAAACACATATCCTATGTTGGTTCTCCCGTTGCGTAAAATATTTGTGCCAAGTTTGGTTGAAATCGGTCCAGTGGTTTAGGAGAAGATGTGGAAGACCCCAAAGGACCCCATCGAAAAAAACACCTATCCTATGTTGGTTCTCCCTTTGCGTAAAATATTTGTGCCAAGTTTGGTTGAAATCGGTCCAGTGGTTTAGGAGAAGATGTGGAAGACCCCAAAGGACCCCGTCGGAAAAAACACCTATCCTATGTTGGTTCTCCCGTTGCGTAAAATATTTGTGCCAAGTTTGGTTGAAATCGGTCCAGTGGTTTAGGAGAAGATGTGGAAGACCCCAAGGACCCCCCAAAGGACCCCATCGAAAAAACACCTATCCTATGTTGGTTCTTCCTTTGCGTAAAATATTTGTGCCAAGTTTGGTTGAAATCGGTCCAGTGGTTTAGGAGGAGATGTGGAAGACCCCAAAGGACCCCCCGAAGTATCATATCGAAAAAACACATATCCTATGTTGGTTCTCCCGTTGCGTAAAATATTTGTGCCAAGTTTGGTTGAAATCGGTCCAGTGGTTTAGGAGGAGATGTGGAAGACCCCAAAGAACCCCCAAAAGAACCCCATTGAAAAAACACCTATCCTATGTTGGTTCTCCCTTTGCGTAAAATATTTGTGCCACATTTGGTTGAAATCGGTCCAGTGGTTTAGGAGGAGATGTGAGAGACCCCAAAGGACCCCCCGAAGGATCATATCGAAAAAACACATATCCTATGTTGGTTCTCCCGTTGCGTAAAATATTTGTGCCAAGTTTGGTTGAAATCGGTCGAGTGGTTTAGGAGGAGATGTGGAAGACCCCAAAGGACACCCCAATGGACCCCGTCGAAAAAAACACCTATCCTATGTTGGTTCTCCCGTTGCGTAAAATATTTGTGCCAAGTTTGGTTGAAATCGGTCCAGTGGTTTAGGAGGAGATGTGGAAGACCCCAAAGGACCCCCCAAAGGACCCCATCGAAAAAACACCTACCCTATGTTGGTTCTCCCGTTGCATAATATATTTGTGCCAAGTTTGGTTGAAATCGGTCCAGTGGTTTAGGAGGAGATGTGGAAGACCCCAAGAACCCCCCATAGGACCCCATCGAAAAAAATTCATAAACCTTCGCGGGCGTGCGCACAACAACTCACCGAAGTTTCATCGGAATCGAATGAATGGTATAGGAACGCATACGGGACAAAGAAAGAAAGAAACAAACATTCATTTTTATAGATATAGATAATTGTAATGAGTGGAGTCGCCCACACTGGCCCCCCCCCCCCCGGTTTGAATAACCAAAGCTTACTTTTTTAAACACCCAGTTGTCGGTTTGTGCAATAAGCTAGGCGAGGTGCGACAAAATCTGTAGCATCGGAATGTGTACGAGCGCGCATGTGCCGCTTTAGACAGAGTGAACGTCACAGTTTTCCTTGCCGCCGGCTTCGAGATTACGAGAAATTACGAGACGTGCGCTCAGCCAATGAAAAAGCAAGTTGCCAGGCCCAGAGTGACGCTGGCCATTTTTAAGACGCTTGATTTTGGCGTCAGTCGACGAGAACCTATAGAACTGCGCGGGTCAGCGAGTGAGCGCGCGGTTCCAGTAAACAGTGTAAGAATAATTAAGTCAGTGCTCGCGAGCAAAGTTAAGGTCGACCAACAAAAAGTTCTTTTAACTAACATAAAACCATAGTGAAAAGTGTAATTGAAACAATCGACAACGGTAAAAAATGTTAAAAAGTTTTCTAAACCTATTTTTGGAACAGAAGTGAAAGTGATTTAAGAAGTATGGGGGAACTCGGCGGATAGCGTGCACTGGGTGTAGTGAGTACAATTACTAGCTAAGCTAGCTGGGCAGAAAGCAAGTAAAACCATAAATAGATCAAATTAGGGAGTTCAATTCAAAAGGGGATTTAAAGAGCGTGCGTTTTTTATATATTATGAAAGTACTGGAGCGTCTTTACATGCATATATAGATAATGATATAACTTATAATAATTTTTGGAAACAGGTTAATAGGAATAAGAAAAAATAAGAAATCATTTAACTTGTAATCTTTTTGAAAGCATTCATAAGATGTGGGAAATAATTTCAATAAACAAATGTAGTAATTGAGAGTCAATATTATTATGCCATACAACCCAATAACCAGTCTTACAGGTCACGAGTTCGCGTAAAGAACCCTGGATCCCACGAGCAGGTAAGAATTTTGGAAATGGTGAAGTTTAAATAGTTTATGGTTAAATAAATAAAGTTATTTTCAATTTGATATAAATGAAAATAACGAAATAACAGACGACAATGGTGTCAGAACAGGTGAGAATAATGATGGTGGTATGAATAGTAATCAGGTGAAAAGTGACGAGGTAAGTAATAGTAATAACTATAAAATTGATAGTGAGATAGTGTTGAATATGAATAATAATAAAGATGTAGTTGAAAATGAGATATCTATGGGTGATACATTAAGTAATATTAGTGAAAATGAAAGTGGAAAGTTATTTGAAGTTAGTAACGTAGTGTTAGCGAGTGTTGATCAAATTGAGAGAGAGTGTGAAGAGAGGTTAGGTTGGCAAAGGGCAAATTTTCCCTGTTGTTTAAGTGGAGTAAAGACTCCACTAGTGATTTATGAGGACAGAGTTTCCTCCAGTGTGAGAGACGAGGTGTCTCTAAGTAGGTCCCCTGTGTATCATGAGTTCCCTGGAAAAGCCAGGATGTGTTATGATAACGTTGTATTGCCTTTTGTGTGGATTGAGAGATAACGGAAAATGGGGTTGTGCAAGTGATTTGGAGAGAGTGAGAGAAATAGAATTATTCACGTTGAGAGAGAGAGAGAGGTGATGTTATTTGAGGTTATTGGAAGAGAATTATTAGAGAAGATAAATATTGAGAGAATTAGTAATATTGTAGACTTGCCTTGGGGGATAATGAGTACAGAGATAATAAATGAAAATAGTATTATTGTTAGTAAAGACTTACCTTGGAGTAGAACCAGTGTACTTGTAGGAGATGATTGTGGTGATGATATCACTAACCTGGGTTTAGCAACAAATACTGACGGAGACAGGACTAAAATTACCAGTGTAGACGGGTTTTATGAGTTAATAATGGGGAGTAATCTGGTGAATTATTCTTGCGGTATAGGGAATAAACCAACAGTAAAGAGTTATTATATAAATAATAATAATGTAATGAGTGTAATTAAAGATGAAAATTGTTATGTGAAAATAAGATTGATTTTCGATGATGGTGGTTAGTTAAATAGTAAATGAACATTTAATTATTTGAGCTAAAGGTAAATACTAGGCTTACTTATGTAATGAGGTGTGGTAAACAATAACATGATATGACGGAAAAAATTGTAGATAAATTTGTAGTGATGTTAAATGTATTTGTGTAGTAGGTTATGTTGTACTCTGTATTTTATGTAAACAACGTATGTATGTAGTAGGAATTGATTTTATAATAATAATAATCTCGTGCCAGACTAAATAAATAATGAGAGTAATTGTGAATTTTATAATGAAATTAACTGAATTGAAATTATTTTGAATAATGTAATCGAAGTAACTTAGTGTTTTAGAAACTGATGGAATTAAATAAATTTGAGATGAATTAATTAATTTAAAAAATTTAAACGATTTTCTGAAATTTAGACTTTGTAATAAATAGTAAATGAGTAAACGTAAAAGGTGATTAGGTATGGAGTCATATTGTTATTATAATGTATCAGAAGGTACATATGGTTATGTACGTTATATTTGTTGTGATAAATGTTTATATTTTGGAGTCTATGACAGTAATCATGTTTTTATTTGATTAAATGATTGACCATGTGTAAGTAGGAATTTTATAATGAAATTGAAGTAAAGTAAAATGTTTTAATAATGAAACTAAATGAGTTTGAAGGAATTTAACTTGGGTAAGGTATGTAATTTTTGGTCAAATTTGAATTTGGACTGTTTATGTTAATGTAATGATGTTAATGTTCAAGTTAAGTGTTTATTATGTTGTATATGTTGATTATGTACGTGTAGGTATCTAAAACATGTATGTAGTGTATTTTACATGTGATTCCCCACTTTCGGGCGGTCACGGCTTCACCGAACCCTGACCGTGGATTTGGAATATTGGTAACCCTGGTTAGGCATATTGTACCCTAACCATACTAGTTATTATTTTCAAAATTGGTGACTTTAGAAATTAACCGGGGGGTAAAGGTAAATAAGGGGAATCACCATAACTATGGAACAGCGCCTAACCATCGAATGGGATGGTACACCGTATAAGGGCATATAACTTATTTTTAGTAGGATTACTGAGTGTCCTAGGACATCAGTAATGCCGAATGTTTTATAACGCTGAAGCAAGAACAGGGTAGGCAGCGTCTACACCCTAAAAAACTTCAGTTCTTGTGGATGCAAATGGGCGCTACAGTCCAACATCATTAAGCAACAGAGTGTGTGGAAAAGGAGCTGGCCGTTACAAGCCAGGGGCATAGATATAGCATCTATGCAAGGAGGTAAATGCCTCATCCGGGTTTCCGGAAGGTGATTTACCCAATTGTAACTGGGTTAAGGGGGGAATATGATAAAATGATGTGGAAGGAGAAGTAACTGAATATTCAGTTAAGGATTACTTGACCGTAATCACGGTGAAATCGAGTTTGCTTTGCTCTGATTAGAGAGGTTATTGTTGTGACTCAATTACTGTTCTGTAATGGTTATGGTTTGTGTTGTATTAAAAGAAAGTTAATTTTCAATGATGAGAGTTAATTGTTTTGAATACTGAACATAATACTGTAACAATTTGGTAGTTAACAAGAACGTTTAAGGACTTATATTGTAGATACTTCTGTATTTGGTTTACTTGTGTTAAAGGTACTTAGAGTAAGGGTAGGTTCATACGATGATAAGACATCAGCTGATGCATGGTGTAATCGGTATATAGTTGTAATCGATTTGATGACAGTAATAAGTTTTTTATATTTTAATAATTGTCAGTAGATAATTATGAATGTTTTATAAATTAATTTAAAGATAGAAATGTTGGTAGTAAATTGTTTTGATTAGTTTTGATTTGGAGGTTATGGAAAATGATAGATAAATTTCATAATGAAAGTAAATAAATCAAAGATGCAATGAAATGAACTAAATTTGTTTTCAATAATGTAATTAAAGTGAATTAGAGTGTTTTGATTATGAGGTAATTAAAATTTATGTGAGAGGATTTAATTAAGGTAAAAGGTTTCAAGTAATACCATTAAAGTAATTAATTGAAAGAAATGGTCTAATTACATTAAAATGTGAATTATGGTAATGAACTTAGATTTATTTTGGTTTTGCATTATAAAATAAATGATAACTGATGAAAATGAAATGATTGAAACTTGAACAATTTAATTTTTGATTTGAAATGATAATGCCAGATAAACAGTTAAAATGTTTAATTAATGGAAATTGAAATAAAAAGCTGTATAATGTTAGTGAATTTTGGTTGGATTTAAAGATGAAATGTTTATGCTAACCTACAAATGGTAATGTTTATTTTGAGGTTAGGTTTTGGTAAAATAGGAATGTTTATTTGAATAGGAATGTAATATGTTTAGGGTAAGAAGGCACATATATACGCAACCAGTACTTTGCTAAAGGCAATCCAGTACGTCTAAGAGGGAAATAAATCAGTTGAGGATCTGGTTTGGTGTAAGGCCAATTATTGACATTTTGTTTGAAATGTTACAGAGCCTGGTGATACTGTGGCGGGTGCCTGTCTGACTTTGCGGTGTTGGGATCTCGAGAGGGAAGTCCAGTAATGTCATTCAGGTGCAGCCATAGTCACCGGGCTAGGGGGGTAGGTTACCCATGATTTTAGTAAAGAATTAAGGGGGGTTAGTGGCGCCATATCCTAGCTGATCCTCTTAGGTTTTTAGGCAATGAGTTTTTCTGTTTCGGCAGAAGGCCTCTCATTGTCGCCTACTGTAACGGGACAATAATATGGGGTTTATTTTTATTCCTTAATAATTGTAATGAGTGGAGTCGCCCACACTGGGCCCCCCCCCCCGGTTTGAATAACCAAAGCTTACTTTTTTAAACACCCAGTTGTCGGTTTGTGCAATAAGCTAGGCGAGGTGCGACAAAATCTGTAGCATCGGAATGTGTACGAGCGCGCATGTGCCGCTTTAGACAGAGTGAACGTCACAGTTTTCCTTGCCGCCGGCTTCGAGATTACGAGAAATTACGAGACGTGCGCTCAGCCAATGAAAAAGCAAGTTGCCAGGCCCAGAGTGACGCTGGCCATTTTTAAGACGCTTGATTTTGGCGTCAGTCGACGAGAACCTATAGAACTGCGCGGGTCAGCGAGTGAGCGCGCGGTTCCAGTAAACAGTGTAAGAATAATTAAGTCAGTGCTCGCGAGCAAAGTTAAGGTCGACCAACAAAAAGTTCTTTTAACTAACATAAAACCATAGTGAAAAGTGTAATTGAAACAATCGACAACGGTAAAAAATGTTAAAAAGTTTTCTAAACCTATTTTTGGAACAGAAGTGAAAGTGATTTAAGAAGTATGGGGGAACTCGGCGGATAGCGTGCACTGGGTGTAGTGAGTACAATTACTAGCTAAGCTAGCTGGGCAGAAAGCAAGTAAAACCATAAATAGATCAAATTAGGGAGTTCAATTCAAAAGGGGATTTAAAGAGCGTGCGTTTTTTATATATTATGAAAGTACTGGAGCGTCTTTACATGCATATATAGATAATGATATAACTTATAATAATTTTTGGAAACAGGTTAATAGGAATAAGAAAAAATAAGAAATCATTTAACTTGTAATCTTTTTGAAAGCATTCATAAGATGTGGGAAATAATTTCAATAAACAAATGTAGTAATTGAGAGTCAATATTATTATGCCATACAACCCAATAACCAGTCTTACAGGTCACGAGTTCGCGTAAAGAACCCTGGATCCCACGAGCAGGTAAGAATTTTGGAAATGGTGAAGTTTAAATAGTTTATGGTTAAATAAATAAAGTTATTTTCAATTTGATATAAATGAAAATAACGAAATAACAGACGACAATGGTGTCAGAACAGGTGAGAATAATGATGGTGGTATGAATAGTAATCAGGTGAAAAGTGACGAGGTAAGTAATAGTAATAACTATAAAATTGATAGTGAGATAGTGTTGAATATGAATAATAATAAAGATGTAGTTGAAAATGAGATATCTATGGGTGATACATTAAGTAATATTAGTGAAAATGAAAGTGGAAAGTTATTTGAAGTTAGTAACGTAGTGTTAGCGAGTGTTGATCAAATTGAGAGAGAGTGTGAAGAGAGGTTAGGTTGGCAAAGGGCAAATTTTCCCTGTTGTTTAAGTGGAGTAAAGACTCCACTAGTGATTTATGAGGACAGAGTTTCCTCCAGTGTGAGAGACGAGGTGTCTCTAAGTAGGTCCCCTGTGTATCATGAGTTCCCTGGAAAAGCCAGGATGTGTTATGATAACGTTGTATTGCCTTTTGTGTGGATTGAGAGATAACGGAAAATGGGGTTGTGCAAGTGATTTGGAGAGAGTGAGAGAAATAGAATTATTCACGTTGAGAGAGAGAGAGAGAGAGAGAGGTGATGTTATTTGAGGTTATTGGAAGAGAATTATTAGAGAAGATAAATATTGAGAGAATTAGTAATATTGTAGACTTGCCTTGGGGGATAATGAGTACAGAGATAATAAATGAAAATAGTATTATTGTTAGTAAAGACTTACCTTGGAGTAGAACCAGTGTACTTGTAGGAGATGATTGTGGTGATGATATCACTAACCTGGGTTTAGCAACAAATACTGACGGAGACAGGACTAAAATTACCAGTGTAGACGGGTTTTATGAGTTAATAATGGGGAGTAATCTGGTGAATTATTCTTGCGGTATAGGGAATAAACCAACAGTAAAGAGTTATTATATAAATAATAATAATGTAATGAGTGTAATTAAAGATGAAAATTGTTATGTGAAAATAAGATTGATTTTCGATGATGGTGGTTAGTTAAATAGTAAATGAACATTTAATTATTTGAGCTAAAGGTAAATACTAGGCTTACTTATGTAATGAGGTGTGGTAAACAATAACATGATATGACGGAAAAAATTGTAGATAAATTTGTAGTGATGTTAAATGTATTTGTGTAGTAGGTTATGTTGTACTCTGTATTTTATGTAAACAACGTATGTATGTAGTAGGAATTGATTTTATAATAATAATAATCTCGTGCCAGACTAAATAAATAATGAGAGTAATTGTGAATTTTATAATGAAATTAACTGAATTGAAATTATTTTGAATAATGTAATCGAAGTAACTTAGTGTTTTAGAAACTGATGGAATTAAATAAATTTGAGATGAATTAATTAATTTAAAAAATTTAAACGATTTTCTGAAATTTAGACTTTGTAATAAATAGTAAATGAGTAAACGTAAAAGGTGATTAGGTATGGAGTCATATTGTTATTATAATGTATCAGAAGGTACATATGGTTATGTACGTTATATTTGTTGTGATAAATGTTTATATTTTGGAGTCTATGACAGTAATCATGTTTTTATTTGATTAAATGATTGACCATGTGTAAGTAGGAATTTTATAATGAAATTGAAGTAAAGTAAAATGTTTTAATAATGAAACTAAATGAGTTTGAAGGAATTTAACTTGGGTAAGGTATGTAATTTTTGGTCAAATTTGAATTTGGACTGTTTATGTTAATGTAATGATGTTAATGTTCAAGTTAAGTGTTTATTATGTTGTATATGTTGATTATGTACGTGTAGGTATCTAAAACATGTATGTAGTGTATTTTACATGTGATTCCCCACTTTCGGGCGGTCACGGCTTCACCGAACCCTGACCGTGGATTTGGAATATTGGTAACCCTGGTTAGGCATATTGTACCCTAACCATACTAGTTATTATTTTCAAAATTGGTGACTTTAGAAATTAACCGGGGGGTAAAGGTAAATAAGGGGAATCACCATAACTATGGAACAGCGCCTAACCATCGAATGGGATGGTACACCGTATAAGGGCATATAACTTATTTTTTAGTAGGATTACTGAGTGTCCTAGGACATCAGTAATGCCGAATGTTTTATAACGCTGAAGCAAGAACAGGGTAGGCAGCGTCTACACCCTAAAAAACTTCAGTTCTTGTGGATGCAAATGGGCGCTACAGTCCAACATCATTAAGCAACAGAGTGTGTGGAAAAGGAGCTGGCCGTTACAAGCCAGGGGCATAGATATAGCATCTATGCAAGGAGGTAAATGCCTCATCCGGGTTTCCGGAAGGTGATTTACCCAATTGTAACTGGGTTAAGGGGGGAATATGATAAAATGATGTGGAAGGAGAAGTAACTGAATATTCAGTTAAGGATTACTTGACCGTAATCACGGTGAAATCGAGTTTGCTTTGCTCTGATTAGAGAGGTTATTGTTGTGACTCAATTACTGTTCTGTAATGGTTATGGTTTGTGTTGTATTAAAAGAAAGTTAATTTTCAATGATGAGAGTTAATTGTTTTGAATACTGAACATAATACTGTAACAATTTGGTAGTTAACAAGAACGTTTAAGGACTTATATTGTAGATACTTCTGTATTTGGTTTACTTGTGTTAAAGGTACTTAGAGTAAGGGTAGGTTCATACGATGATAAGACATCAGCTGATGCATGGTGTAATCGGTATATAGTTGTAATCGATTTGATGACAGTAATAAGTTTTTTATATTTTAATAATTGTCAGTAGATAATTATGAATGTTTTATAAATTAATTTAAAGATAGAAATGTTGGTAGTAAATTGTTTTGATTAGTTTTGATTTGGAGGTTATGGAAAATGATAGATAAATTTCATAATGAAAGTAAATAAATCAAAGATGCAATGAAATGAACTAAATTTGTTTTCAATAATGTAATTAAAGTGAATTAGAGTGTTTTGATTATGAGGTAATTAAAATTTATGTGAGAGGATTTAATTAAGGTAAAAGGTTTCAAGTAATACCATTAAAGTAATTAATTGAAAGAAATGGTCTAATTACATTAAAATGTGAATTATGGTAATGAACTTAGATTTATTTTGGTTTTGCATTATAAAATAAATGATAACTGATGAAAATGAAATGATTGAAACTTGAACAATTTAATTTTTGATTTGAAATGATAATGCCAGATAAACAGTTAAAATGTTTAATTAATGGAAATTGAAATAAAAAGCTGTATAATGTTAGTGAATTTTGGTTGGATTTAAAGATGAAATGTTTATGCTAACCTACAAATGGTAATGTTTATTTTGAGGTTAGGTTTTGGTAAAACAGGAATGTTTATTTGAATAGGAATGTAATATGTTTAGGGTAAGAAGGCACATATATACGCAACCAGTACTTTGCTAAAGGCAATCCAGTACGTCTAAGAGGGAAATAAATCAGTTGAGGATCTGGTTTGGTGTAAGGCCAATTATTGACATTTTGTTTGAAATGTTACAGAGCCTGGTGATACTGTGGCGGGTGCCTGTCTGACTTTGCGGTGTTGGGATCTCGAGAGGGAAGTCCAGTAATGTCATTCAGGTGCAGCCATAGTCACCGGGCTAGGGGGGTAGGTTACCCATGATTTTAGTAAAGAATTAAGGGGGGTTAGTGGCGCCATATCCTAGCTGATCCTCTTAGGTTTTTAGGCAATGAGTTTTTCTGTTTCGGCAGAAGACCTCTCATTGTCGCCTACTGTAACGGGACAATAATATGGGGTTTATTTTTATTCCTTAACTAGCGAGTACCCGGCATGCGTTGCAATGCCACTCAAAGAAAGAAAGTGTTTGTATATATATAATATATAAAGACTTCGTTCGCGTGGTCTTCAATTTAATGCGATAATATATTTAGAACAGAATCTATTCCATTGGGTTGCCATAGTAACCAGATCTAATAAGTTAGTTTTTTAAGACTCCAAAGGACCCCCCAGAGGATCGTATCGAAAAAAACACCTGTCCTATGTTGGTTCCCCCGTTGCGTAAAATATTTGTGCCAAGTTTGGTTGAAATCGGTCCAGTGGTATAGGAGGAGATGTGGAAGACCCCAAAGAACCCCCAAAAGAACCCCATCGAAAAAACACCTATCCTATGTTGGTTCTCCCTTTGCGTAAAATATTTGTGCCAAGTTTGGTTGAAATCGGTCCAGTGGTTTAGGAGGAGATGTGGAAGACCCCCCGAAGTATCATATCGAAAAAACACATATCCTATGTTGGTTCTCCCGTTGCGTAAAATATTTGTGCCAAGTTTGGTTGAAATCGGTCCAGTGGTTTAGGAGAAGATGTGGAAGACCCCAAAGGACCCCATCGAAAAAACACCTATCCTATGTTGGTTCTCCCTTTGCGTAAAATATTTGTGCCAAGTTTGGTTGAAATCGGTCCAGTGGTTTAGGAGAAGATGTGGAAGACCCCAAAGGACCCCGTCGGAAAAAACACCTATCCTATGTTGGTTCTCCCGTTGCGTAAAATATTTGTGCCAAGTTTGGTTGAAATCGGTCCAGTGGTTTAGGAGAAGATGTGGAAGACCCCAAGGACCCCCAAAGGACCCCATCGAAAAAACACCTATCCTATGTTGGTTCTTCCTTTGCGTAAAATATTTGTGCCAAGTTTGGTTGAAATCGGTCCAGTGGTTTAGGAGGAGATGTGGAAGACCCCAAAGGACCCCCCGAAGTATCATATCGAAAAAACACATATCCTATGTTGGTTCTCCCGTTGCGTAAAATATTTGTGCCAAGTTTGGTTGAAATCGGTCCAGTGGTTTAGGAGGAGATGTGGAAGACCCCAAAGAACCCCCAAAAGAACCCCATTGAAAAAACACCTATCCTATGTTGGTTCTCCCTTTGCGTAAAATATTTGTGCCACATTTGGTTGAAATCGGTCCAGTGGTTTAGGAGGAGATGTGAGAGACCCCAAAGGACCCCCCGAAGGATCATATCGAAAAAACACATATCCTATGTTGGTTCTCCCGTTGCGTAAAATATTTGTGCCAAGTTTGGTTGAAATCGGTCCAGTGGTTTAGGAGGAGATGTGGAAGACCCCAAAGGACACCCCAATGGACCCCGTCGAAAAAAACACCTATCCTATGTTGGTTCTCCCGTTGCGTAAAATATTTGTGCCAAGTTTGGTTGAAATCGGTCCAGTGGTTTAGGAGGAGATGTGGAAGACCCCAAAGGACCCCCCAAAGGACCCCATCGAAAAAACACCTACCCTATGTTGGTTCTCCCGTTGCATAATATATTTGTGCCAAGTTTGGTTGAAATCGGTCCAGTGGTTTAGGAGGAGATGTGGAAGACCCCAAGAACCCCCCATAGGACCCCATCGAAAAAAATTCATAAACCTTCGCGGGCGTGCGCACAACAACTCACCGAAGTTTCATCGGAATCGAATGAATGGTATAGGAACGCATACGGGACAAAGAAAGAAAGAAACAAACATTCATTTTTATAGATATAGATAATTGTAATGAGTGGAGTCGCCCACACTGGCCCCCCCCCCCCGGTTTGAATAACCAAAGCTTACTTTTTTAAACACCCAGTTGTCGGTTTGTGCAATAAGCTAGGCGAGGTGCGACAAAATCTGTAGCATCGGAATGTGTACGAGCGCGCATGTGCCGCTTTAGACAGAGTGAACGTCACAGTTTTCCTTGCCGCCGGCTTCGAGATTACGAGAAATTACGAGACGTGCGCTCAGCCAATGAAAAAGCAAGTTGCCAGGCCCAGAATGACGCTGGCCATTTTTAAGACGCTTGATTTTGGCGTCAGTCGACGAGAACCTATAGAACTGCGCGGGTCAGCGAGTGAGCGCGCGGTTCCAGTAAACAGTGTAAGAATAATTAACTCAGTGCTCGCGAGCAAAGTTAAGGTCGACCAACAAAAAGTTCTTTTAACTAACATAAAACCATAGTGAAAAGTGTAATTGAAACAATCGACAACGGTAAAAAATGTTAAAAAGTTTTCTAAACCTATTTTTGGAACAGAAGTGAAAGTGATTTAAGAAGTATGGGGGAACTCGGCGGATAGCGTGCACTGGGTGTAGTGAGTACAATTACTAGCTAAGCTAGCTGGGCAGAAAGCAAGTAAAACCATAAATAGATCAAATTAGGGAGTTCAATTCAAAAGGGGATTTAAAGAGCGTGCGTTTTTTATATATTATGAAAGTACTGGAGCGTCTTTACATGCATATATAGATAATGATATAACTTATAATAATTTTTGGAAACAGGTTAATAGGAATAAGAAAAAATAAGAAATCATTTAACTTGTAATCTTTTTGAAAGCATTCATAAGATGTGGGAAATAATTTCAATAAACAAATGTAGTAATTGAGAGTCAATATTATTATGCCATACAACCCAATAACCAGTCTTACAGGTCACGAGTTCGCGTAAAGAACCCTGGATCCCACGAGCAGGTAAGAATTTTGGAAATGGTGAAGTTTAAATAGTTTATGGTTAAATAAATAAAGTTATTTTCAATTTGATATAAATGAAAATAACGAAATAACAGACGACAATGGTGTCAGAACAGGTGAGAATAATGATGGTGGTATGAATAGTAATCAGGTGAAAAGTGACGAGGTAAGTAATAGTAATAACTATAAAATTGATAGTGAGATAGTGTTGAATATGAATAATAATAAAGATGTAGTTGAAAATGAGATATCTATGGGTGATACATTAAGTAATATTAGTGAAAATGAAAGTGGAAAGTTATTTGAAGTTAGTAACGTAGTGTTAGCGAGTGTTGATCAAATTGAGAGAGAGTGTGAAGAGAGGTTAGGTTGGCAAAGGGCAAATTTTCCCTGTTGTTTAAGTGGAGTAAAGACTCCACTAGTGATTTATGAGGACAGAGTTTCCTCCAGTGTGAGAGACGAGGTGTCTCTAAGTAGGTCCCCTGTGTATCATGAGTTCCCTGGAAAAGCCAGGATGTGTTATGATAACGTTGTATTGCCTTTTGTGTGGATTGAGAGATAACGGAAAATGGGGTTGTGCAAGTGATTTGGAGAGAGTGAGAGAAATAGAATTATTCACGTTGAGAGAGAGAGAGAGAGAGAGAGGTGATGTTATTTGAGGTTATTGGAAGAGAATTATTAGAGAAGATAAATATTGAGAGAATTAGTAATATTGTAGACTTGCCTTGGGGGATAATGAGTACAGAGATAATAAATGAAAATAGTATTATTGTTAGTAAAGACTTACCTTGGAGTAGAACCAGTGTACTTGTAGGAGATGATTGTGGTGATGATATCACTAACCTGGGTTTAGCAACAAATACTGACGGAGACAGGACTAAAATTACCAGTGTAGACGGGTTTTATGAGTTAATAATGGGGAGTAATCTGGTGAATTATTCTTGCGGTATAGGGAATAAACCAACAGTAAAGAGTTATTATATAAATAATAATAATGTAATGAGTGTAATTAAAGATGAAAATTGTTATGTGAAAATAAGATTGATTTTCGATGATGGTGGTTAGTTAAATAGTAAATGAACATTTAATTATTTGAGCTAAAGGTAAATACTAGGCTTACTTATGTAATGAGGTGTGGTAAACAATAACATGATATGACGGAAAAAATTGTAGATAAATTTGTAGTGATGTTAAATGTATTTGTGTAGTAGGTTATGTTGTACTCTGTATTTTATGTAAACAACGTATGTATGTAGTAGGAATTGATTTTATAATAATAATAATCTCGTGCCAGACTAAATAAATAATGAGAGTAATTGTGAATTTTATAATGAAATTAACTGAATTGAAATTATTTTGAATAATGTAATCGAAGTAACTTAGTGTTTTAGAAACTGATGGAATTAAATAAATTTGAGATGAATTAATTAATTTAAAAAATTTAAACGATTTTCTGAAATTTAGACTTTGTAATAAATAGTAAATGAGTAAACGTAAAAGGTGATTAGGTATGGAGTCATATTGTTATTATAATGTATCAGAAGGTACATATGGTTATGTACGTTATATTTGTTGTGATAAATGTTTATATTTTGGAGTCTATGACAGTAATCATGTTTTTATTTGATTAAATGATTGACCATGTGTAAGTAGGAATTTTATAATGAAATTGAAGTAAAGTAAAATGTTTTAATAATGAAACTAAATGAGTTTGAAGGAATTTAACTTGGGTAAGGTATGTAATTTTTGGTCAAATTTGAATTTGGACTGTTTATGTTAATGTAATGATGTTAATGTTCAAGTTAAGTGTTTATTATGTTGTATATGTTGATTATGTACGTGTAGGTATCTAAAACATGTATGTAGTGTATTTTACATGTGATTCCCCACTTTCGGGCGGTCACGGCTTCACCGAACCCTGACCGTGGATTTGGAATATTGGTAACCCTGGTTAGGCATATTGTACCCTAACCATACTAGTTATTATTTTCAAAATTGGTGACTTTAGAAATTAACCGGGGGGTAAAGGTAAATAAGGGGAATCACCATAACTATGGAACAGCGCCTAACCATCGAATGGGATGGTACACCGTATAAGGGCATATAACTTATTTTTTAGTAGGATTACTGAGTGTCCTAGGACATCAGTAATGCCGAATGTTTTATAACGCTGAAGCAAGAACAGGGTAGGCAGCGTCTACACCCTAAAAAACTTCAGTTCTTGTGGATGCAAATGGGCGCTACAGTCCAACATCATTAAGCAACAGAGTGTGTGGAAAAGGAGCTGGCCGTTACAAGCCAGGGGCATAGATATAGCATCTATGCAAGGAGGTAAATGCCTCATCCGGGTTTCCGGAAGGTGATTTACCCAATTGTAACTGGGTTAAGGGGGGAATATGATAAAATGATGTGGAAGGAGAAGTAACTGAATATTCAGTTAAGGATTACTTGACCGTAATCACGGTGAAATCGAGTTTGCTTTGCTCTGATTAGAGAGGTTATTGTTGTGACTCAATTACTGTTCTGTAATGGTTATGGTTTGTGTTATATTAAAAGAAAGTTAATTTTCAATGATGAGAGTTAATTGTTTTGAATACTGAACATAATACTGTAACAATTTGGTAGTTAACAAGAACGTTTAAGGACTTATATTGTAGATACTTCTGTATTTGGTTTACTTGTGTTAAAGGTACTTAGAGTAAGGGTAGGTTCATACGATGATAAGACATCAGCTGATGCATGGTGTAATCGGTATATAGTTGTAATCGATTTGATGACAGTAATAAGTTTTTTATATTTTAATAATTGTCAGTAGATAATTATGAATGTTTTATAAATTAATTTAAAGATAGAAATGTTGGTAGTAAATTGTTTTGATTAGTTTTGATTTGGAGGTTATGGAAAATGATAGATAAATTTCATAATGAAAGTAAATAAATCAAAGATGCAATGAAATGAACTAAATTTGTTTTCAATAATGTAATTAAAGTGAATTAGAGTGTTTTGATTATGAGGTAATTAAAATTTATGTGAGAGGATTTAATTAAGGTAAAAGGTTTCAAGTAATACCATTAAAGTAATTAATTGAAAGAAATGGTCTAATTACATTAAAATGTGAATTATGGTAATGAACTTAGATTTATTTTGGTTTTGCATTATAAAATAAATGATAACTGATGAAAATGAAATGATTGAAACTTGAACAATTTAATTTTTGATTTGAAATGATAATGCCAGATAAACAGTTAAAATGTTTAATTAATGGAAATTGAAATAAAAAGCTGTATAATGTTAGTGAATTTTGGTTGGATTTAAAGATGAAATGTTTATGCTAACCTACAAATGGTAATGTTTATTTTGAGGTTAGGTTTTGGTAAAATAGGAATGTTTATTTGAATAGGAATGTAATATGTTTAGGGTAAGAAGGCACATATATACGCAACCAGTACTTTGCTAAAGGCAATCCAGTACGTCTAAGAGGGAAATAAATCAGTTGAGGATCTGGTTTGGTGTAAGGCCAATTATTGACATTTTGTTTGAAATGTTACAGAGCCTGGTGATACTGTGGCGGGTGCCTGTCTGACTTTGCGGTGTTGGGATCTCGAGAGGGAAGTCCAGTAATGTCATTCAGGTGCAGCCATAGTCACCGGGCTAGGGGGGTAGGTTACCCATGATTTTAGTAAAGAATTAAGGGGGGTTAGTGGCGCCATATCCTAGCTGATCCTCTTAGGTTTTTAGGCAATGAGTTTTTCTGTTTCGGCAGAAGACCTCTCATTGTCGCCTACTGTAACGGGACAATAATATGGGGTTTATTTTTATTCCTTAATAATTGTAATGAGTGGAGTCGCCCACACTGGGCCCCCCCCCCCGGTTTGAATAACCAAAGCTTACTTTTTTAAACACCCAGTTGTCGGTTTGTGCAATAAGCTAGGCGAGGTGCGACAAAATCTGTAGCATCGGAATGTGTACGAGCGCGCATGTGCCGCTTTAGACAGAGTGAACGTCACAGTTTTCCTTGCCGCCGGCTTCGAGATTACGAGAAATTACGAGACGTGCGCTCAGCCAATGAAAAAGCAAGTTGCCAGGCCCAGAGTGACGCTGGCCATTTTTAAGACGCTTGATTTTGGCGTCAGTCGACGAGAACCTATAGAACTGCGCGGGTCAGCGAGTGAGCGCGCGGTTCCAGTAAACAGTGTAAGAATAATTAAGTCAGTGCTCGCGAGCAAAGTTAAGGTCGACCAACAAAAAGTTCTTTTAACTAACATAAAACCATAGTGAAAAGTGTAATTGAAACAATCGACAACGGTAAAAAATGTTAAAAAGTTTTCTAAACCTATTTTTGGAACAGAAGTGAAAGTGATTTAAGAAGTATGGGGGAACTCGGCGGATAGCATGCACTGGGTGTAGTGAGTACAATTACTAGCTAAGCTAGCTGGGCAGAAAGCAAGTAAAACCATAAATAGATCAAATTAGGGAGTTCAATTCAAAAGGGGATTTAAAGAGCGTGCGTTTTTTATATATTATGAAAGTACTGGAGCGTCTTTACATGCATATATAGATAATGATATAACTTATAATAATTTTTGGAAACAGGTTAATAGGAATAAGAAAAAATAAGAAATCATTTAACTTGTAATCTTTTTGAAAGCATTCATAAGATGTGGGAAATAATTTCAATAAACAAATGTAGTAATTGAGAGTCAATATTATTATGCCATACAACCCAATAACCAGTCTTACAGGTCACGAGTTCGCGTAAAGAACCCTGGATCCCACGAGCAGGTAAGAATTTTGGAAATGGTGAAGTTTAAATAGTTTATGGTTAAATAAATAAAGTTATTTTCAATTTGATATAAATGAAAATAACGAAATAACAGACGACAATGGTGTCAGAACAGGTGAGAATAATGATGGTGGTATGAATAGTAATCAGGTGAAAAGTGACGAGGTAAGTAATAGTAATAACTATAAAATTGATAGTGAGATAGTGTTGAATATGAATAATAATAAAGATGTAGTTGAAAATGAGATATCTATGGGTGATACATTAAGTAATATTAGTGAAAATGAAAGTGGAAAGTTATTTGAAGTTAGTAACGTAGTGTTAGCGAGTGTTGATCAAATTGAGAGAGAGTGTGAAGAGAGGTTAGGTTGGCAAAGGGCAAATTTTCCCTGTTGTTTAAGTGGAGTAAAGACTCCACTAGTGATTTATGAGGACAGAGTTTCCTCCAGTGTGAGAGACGAGGTGTCTCTAAGTAGGTCCCCTGTGTATCATGAGTTCCCTGGAAAAGCCAGGATGTGTTATGATAACGTTGTATTGCCTTTTGTGTGGATTGAGAGATAACGGAAAATGGGGTTGTGCAAGTGATTTGGAGAGAGTGAGAGAAATAGAATTATTCACGTTGAGAGAGAGAGAGAGGTGATGTTATTTGAGGTTATTGGAAGAGAATTATTAGAGAAGATAAATATTGAGAGAATTAGTAATATTGTAGACTTGCCTTGGGGGATAATGAGTACAGAGATAATAAATGAAAATAGTATTATTGTTAGTAAAGACTTACCTTGGAGTAGAACCAGTGTACTTGTAGGAGATGATTGTGGTGATGATATCACTAACCTGGGTTTAGCAACAAATACTGACGGAGACAGGACTAAAATTACCAGTGTAGACGGGTTTTATGAGTTAATAATGGGGAGTAATCTGGTGAATTATTCTTGCGGTATAGGGAATAAACCAACAGTAAAGAGTTATTATATAAATAATAATAATGTAATGAGTGTAATTAAAGATGAAAATTGTTATGTGAAAATAAGATTGATTTTCGATGATGGTGGTTAGTTAAATAGTAAATGAACATTTAATTATTTGAGCTAAAGGTAAATACTAGGCTTACTTATGTAATGAGGTGTGGTAAACAATAACATGATATGATGGAAAAAATTGTAGATAAATTTGTAGTGATGTTAAATGTATTTGTGTAGTAGGTTATGTTGTACTCTGTATTTTATGTAAACAACGTATGTATGTAGTAGGAATTGATTTTATAATAATAATAATCTCGTGCCAGACTAAATAAATAATGAGAGTAATTGTGAATTTTATAATGAAATTAACTGAATTGAAATTATTTTGAATAATGTAATCGAAGTAACTTAGTGTTTTAGAAACTGATGGAATTAAATAAATTTGAGATGAATTAATTAATTTAAAAAATTTAAACGATTTTCTGAAATTTAGACTTTGTAATAAATAGTAAATGAGAAAACGTAAAAGGTGATTAGGTATGGAGTCATATTGTTATTATAATGTATCAGAAGGTACATATGGTTATGTACGTTATATTTGTTGTGATAAATGTTTATATTTTGGAGTCTATGACAGTAATCATGTTTTTATTTGATTAAATGATTGACCATGTGTAAGTAGGAATTTTATAATGAAATTGAAGTAAAGTAAAATGTTTTAATAATGAAACTAAATGAGTTTGAAGGAATTTAACTTGGGTAAGGTATGTAATTTTTGGTCAAATTTGAATTTGGACTGTTTATGTTAATGTAATGATGTTAATGTTCAAGTTAAGTGTTTATTATGTTGTATATGTTGATTATGTACGTGTAGGTATCTAAAACATGTATGTAGTGTATTTTACATGTGATTCCCCACTTTCGGGCGGTCACGGCTTCACCGAACCCTGACCGTGGATTTGGAATATTGGTAACCCTGGTTAGGCATATTGTACCCTAACCATACTAGTTATTATTTTCAAAATTGGTGACTTTAGAAATTAACCGGGGGGTAAAGGTAAATAAGGGGAATCACCATAACTATGGAACAGCGCCTAACCATCGAATGGGATGGTACACCGTATAAGGGCATATAACTTATTTTTTAGTAGGATTACTGAGTGTCCTAGGACATCAGTAATGCCGAATGTTTTATAACGCTGAAGCAAGAACAGGGTAGGCAGCGTCTACACCCTAAAAAACTTCAGTTCTTGTGGATGCAAATGGGCGCTACAGTCCAACATCATTAAGCAACAGAGTGTGTGGAAAAGGAGCTGGCCGTTACAAGCCAGGGGCATAGATATAGCATCTATGCAAGGAGGTAAATGCCTCATCCGGGTTTCCGGAAGGTGATTTACCCAATTGTAACTGGGTTAAGGGGGGAATATGATAAAATGATGTGGAAGGAGAAGTAACTGAATATTCAGTTAAGGATTACTTGACCGTAATCACGGTGAAATCGAGTTTGCTTTGCTCTGATTAGAGAGGTTATTGTTGTGACTCAATTACTGTTCTGTAATGGTTATGGTTTGTGTTGTATTAAAAGAAAGTTAATTTTCAATGATGAGAGTTAATTGTTTTGAATACTGAACATAATACTGTAACAATTTGGTAGTTAACAAGAACGTTTAAGGACTTATATTGTAGATACTTCTGTATTTGGTTTACTTGTGTTAAAGGTACTTAGAGTAAGGGTAGGTTCATACGATGATAAGACATCAGCTGATGCATGGTGTAATCGGTATATAGTTGTAATCGATTTGATGACAGTAATAAGTTTTTTATATTTTAATAATTGTCAGTAGATAATTATGAATGTTTTATAAATTAATTTAAAGATAGAAATGTTGGTAGTAAATTGTTTTGATTAGTTTTGATTTGGAGGTTATGGAAAATGATAGATAAATTTCATAATGAAAGTAAATAAATCAAAGATGCAATGAAATGAACTAAATTTGTTTTCAATAATGTAATTAAAGTGAATTAGAGTGTTTTGATTATGAGGTAATTAAAATTTATGTGAGAGGATTTAATTAAGGTAAAAGGTTTCAAGTAATACCATTAAAGTAATTAATTGAAAGAAATGGTCTAATTACATTAAAATGTGAATTATGGTAATGAACTTAGATTTATTTTGGTTTTGCATTATAAAATAAATGATAACTGATGAAAATGAAATGATTGAAACTTGAACAATTTAATTTTTGATTTGAAATGATAATGCCAGATAAACAGTTAAAATGTTTAATTAATGGAAATTGAAATAAAAAGCTGTATAATGTTAGTGAATTTTGGTTGGATTTAAAGATGAAATGTTTATGCTAACCTACAAATGGTAATGTTTATTTTGAGGTTAGGTTTTGGTAAAATAGGAATGTTTATTTGAATAGGAATGTAATATGTTTAGGGTAAGAAGGCACATATATACGCAACCAGTACTTTGCTAAAGGCAATCCAGTACGTCTAAGAGGGAAATAAATCAGTTGAGGATCTGGTTTGGTGTAAGGCCAATTATTGACATTTTGTTTGAAATGTTACAGAGCCTGGTGATACTGTGGCGGGTGCCTGTCTGACTTTGCGGTGTTGGGATCTCGAGAGGGAAGTCCAGTAATGTCATTCAGGTGCAGCCATAGTCACCGGGCTAGGGGGGTAGGTTACCCATGATTTTAGTAAAGAATTAAGGGGGGTTAGTGGCGCCATATCCTAGCTGATCCTCTTAGGTTTTTAGGCAATGAGTTTTTCTGTTTCGGCAGAAGACCTCTCATTGTCGCCTACTGTAACGGGACAATAATATGGGGTTTATTTTTATTCCTTAATAATTGTAATGAGTGGAGTCGCCCACACTGGGCCCCCCCCCCCCGGTTTGAATAACCAAAGCTTACTTTTTTAAACACCCAGTTGTCGGTTTGTGCAATAAGCTAGGCGAGGTGCGACAAAATCTGTAGCATCGGAATGTGTACGAGCGCGCATGTGCCGCTTTAGACAGAGTGAACGTCACAGTTTTCCTTGCCGCCGGCTTCGAGATTACGAGAAATTACGAGACGTGCGCTCAGCCAATGAAAAAGCAAGTTGCCAGGCCCAGAGTGACGCTGGCCATTTTTAAGACGCTTGATTTTGGCGTCAGTCGACGAGAACCTATAGAACTGCGCGGGTCAGCGAGTGAGCGCGCGGTTCCAGTAAACAGTGTAAGAATAATTAAGTCAGTGCTCGCGAGCAAAGTTAAGGTCGACCAACAAAAAGTTCTTTTAACTAACATAAAACCATAGTGAAAAGTGTAATTGAAACAATCGACAACGGTAAAAAATGTTAAAAAGTTTTCTAAACCTATTTTTGGAACAGAAGTGAAAGTGATTTAAGAAGTATGGGGGAACTCGGCGGATAGCGTGCACTGGGTGTAGTGAGTACAATTACTAGCTAAGCTAGCTGGGCAGAAAGCAAGTAAAACCATAAATAGATCAAATTAGGGAGTTCAATTCAAAAGGGGATTTAAAGAGCGTGCGTTTTTTATATATTATGAAAGTACTGGAGCGTCTTTACATGCATATATAGATAATGATATAACTTATAATAATTTTTGGAAACAGGTTAATAGGAATAAGAAAAAATAAGAAATCATTTAACTTGTAATCTTTTTGAAAGCATTCATAAGATGTGGGAAATAATTTCAATAAACAAATGTAGTAATTGAGAGTCAATATTATTATGCCATACAACCCAATAACCAGTCTTACAGGTCACGAGTTCGCGTAAAGAACCCTGGATCCCACGAGCAGGTAAGAATTTTGGAAATGGTGAAGTTTAAATAGTTTATGGTTAAATAAATAAAGTTATTTTCAATTTGATATAAATGAAAATAACGAAATAACAGACGACAATGGTGTCAGAACAGGTGAGAATAATGATGGTGGTATGAATAGTAATCAGGTGAAAAGTGACGAGGTAAGTAATAGTAATAACTATAAAATTGATAGTGAGATAGTGTTGAATATGAATAATAATAAAGATGTAGTTGAAAATGAGATATCTATGGGTGATACATTAAGTAATATTAGTGAAAATGAAAGTGGAAAGTTATTTGAAGTTAGTAACGTAGTGTTAGCGAGTGTTGATCAAATTGAGAGAGAGTGTGAAGAGAGGTTAGGTTGGCAAAGGGCAAATTTTCCCTGTTGTTTAAGTGGAGTAAAGACTCCACTAGTGATTTATGAGGACAGAGTTTCCTCCAGTGTGAGAGACGAGGTGTCTCTAAGTAGGTCCCCTGTGTATCATGAGTTCCCTGGAAAAGCCAGGATGTGTTATGATAACGTTGTATTGCCTTTTGTGTGGATTGAGAGATAACGGAAAATGGGGTTGTGCAAGTGATTTGGAGAGAGTGAGAGAAATAGAATTATTCACGTTGAGAGAGAGAGAGAGAGAGAGAGGTGATGTTATTTGAGGTTATTGGAAGAGAATTATTAGAGAAGATAAATATTGAGAGAATTAGTAATATTGTAGACTTGCCTTGGGGGATAATGAGTACAGAGATAATAAATGAAAATAGTATTATTGTTAGTAAAGACTTACCTTGGAGTAGAACCAGTGTACTTGTAGGAGATGATTGTGGTGATGATATCACTAACCTGGGTTTAGCAACAAATACTGACGGAGACAGGACTAAAATTACCAGTGTAGACGGGTTTTATGAGTTAATAATGGGGAGTAATCTGGTGAATTATTCTTGCGGTATAGGGAATAAACCAACAGTAAAGAGTTATTATATAAATAATAATAATGTAATGAGTGTAATTAAAGATGAAAATTGTTATGTGAAAATAAGATTGATTTTCGATGATGGTGGTTAGTTAAATAGTAAATGAACATTTAATTATTTGAGCTAAAGGTAAATACTAGGCTTACTTATGTAATGAGGTGTGGTAAACAATAACATGATATGACGGAAAAAATTGTAGATAAATTTGTAGTGATGTTAAATGTATTTGTGTAGTAGGTTATGTTGTACTCTGTATTTTATGTAAACAACGTATGTATGTAGTAGGAATTGATTTTATAATAATAATAATCTCGTGCCAGACTAAATAAATAATGAGAGTAATTGTGAATTTTATAATGAAATTAACTGAATTGAAATTATTTTGAATAATGTAATCGAAGTAACTTAGTGTTTTAGAAACTGATGGAATTAAATAAATTTGAGATGAATTAATTAATTTAAAAAATTTAAACGATTTTCTGAAATTTAGACTTTGTAATAAATAGTAAATGAGTAAACGTAAAAGGTGATTAGGTATGGAGTCATATTGTTATTATAATGTATCAGAAGGTACATATGGTTATGTACGTTATATTTGTTGTGATAAATGTTTATATTTTGGAGTCTATGACAGTAATCATGTTTTTATTTGATTAAATGATTGACCATGTGTAAGTAGGAATTTTATAATGAAATTGAAGTAAAGTAAAATGTTTTAATAATGAAACTAAATGAGTTTGAAGGAATTTAACTTGGGTAAGGTATGTAATTTTTGGTCAAATTTGAATTTGGACTGTTTATGTTAATGTAATGATGTTAATGTTCAAGTTAAGTGTTTATTATGTTGTATATGTTGATTATGTACGTGTAGGTATCTAAAACATGTATGTAGTGTATTTTACATGTGATTCCCCACTTTCGGGCGGTCACGGCTTCACCGAACCCTGACCGTGGATTTGGAATATTGGTAACCCTGGTTAGGCATATTGTACCCTAACCATACTAGTTATTATTTTCAAAATTGGTGACTTTAGAAATTAACCGGGGGGTAAAGGTAAATAAGGGGAATCACCATAACTATGGAACAGCGCCTAACCATCGAATGGGATGGTACACCGTATAAGGGCATATAACTTATTTTTTAGTAGGATTACTGAGTGTCCTAGGACATCAGTAATGCCGAATGTTTTATAACGCTGAAGCAAGAACAGGGTAGGCAGCGTCTACACCCTAAAAAACTTCAGTTCTTGTGGATGCAAATGGGCGCTACAGTCCAACATCATTAAGCAACAGAGTGTGTGGAAAAGGAGCTGGCCGTTACAAGCCAGGGGCATAGATATAGCATCTATGCAAGGAGGTAAATGCCTCATCCGGGTTTCCGGAAGGTGATTTACCCAATTGTAACTGGGTTAAGGGGGGAATATGATAAAATGATGTGGAAGGAGAAGTAACTGAATATTCAGTTAAGGATTACTTGACCGTAATCACGGTGAAATCGAGTTTGCTTTGCTCTGATTAGAGAGGTTATTGTTGTGACTCAATTACTGTTCTGTAATGGTTATGGTTTGTGTTGTATTAAAAGAAAGTTAATTTTCAATGATGAGAGTTAATTGTTTTGAATACTGAACATAATACTGTAACAATTTGGTAGTTAACAAGAACGTTTAAGGACTTATATTGTAGATACTTCTGTATTTGGTTTACTTGTGTTAAAGGTACTTAGAGTAAGGGTAGGTTCATACGATGATAAGACATCAGCTGATGCATGGTGTAATCGGTATATAGTTGTAATCGATTTGATGACAGTAATAAGTTTTTTATATTTTAATAATTGTCAGTAGATAATTATGAATGTTTTATAAATTAATTTAAAGATAGAAATGTTGGTAGTAAATTGTTTTGATTAGTTTTGATTTGGAGGTTATGGAAAATGATAGATAAATTTCATAATGAAAGTAAATAAATCAAAGATGCAATGAAATGAACTAAATTTGTTTTCAATAATGTAATTAAAGTGAATTAGAGTGTTTTGATTATGAGGTAATTAAAATTTATGTGAGAGGATTTAATTAAGGTAAAAGGTTTCAAGTAATACCATTAAAGTAATTAATTGAAAGAAATGGTCTAATTACATTAAAATGTGAATTATGGTAATGAACTTAGATTTATTTTGGTTTTGCATTATAAAATAAATGATAACTGATGAAAATGAAATGATTGAAACTTGAACAATTTAATTTTTGATTTGAAATGATAATGCCAGATAAACAGTTAAAATGTTTAATTAATGGAAATTGAAATAAAAAGCTGTATAATGTTAGTGAATTTTGGTTGGATTTAAAGATGAAATGTTTATGCTAACCTACAAATGGTAATGTTTATTTTGAGGTTAGGTTTTGGTAAAATAGGAATGTTTATTTGAATAGGAATGTAATATGTTTAGGGTAAGAAGGCACATATATACGCAACCAGTACTTTGCTAAAGGCAATCCAGTACGTCTAAGAGGGAAATAAATCAGTTGAGGATCTGGTTTGGTGTAAGGCCAATTATTGACATTTTGTTTGAAATGTTACAGAGCCTGGTGATACTGTGGCGGGTGCCTGTCTGACTTTGCGGTGTTGGGATCTCGAGAGGGAAGTCCAGTAATGTCATTCAGGTGCAGCCATAGTCACCGGGCTAGGGGGGTAGGTTACCCATGATTTTAGTAAAGAATTAAGGGGGGTTAGTGGCGCCATATCCTAGCTGATCCTCTTAGGTTTTTAGGCAATGAGTTTTTCTGTTTCGGCAGAAGACCTCTCATTGTCGCCTACTGTAACGGGACAATAATATGGGGTTTATTTTTATTCCTTAATAATTGTAATGAGTGGAGTCGCCCACACTGGGCCCCCCCCCCCCGGTTTGAATAACCAAAGCTTACTTTTTTAAACACCCAGTTGTCGGTTTGTGCAATAAGCTAGGCGAGGTGCGACAAAATCTGTAGCATCGGAATGTGTACGAGCGCGCATGTGCCGCTTTAGACAGAGTGAACGTCACAGTTTTCCTTGCCGCCGGCTTCGAGATTACGAGAAATTACGAGACGTGCGCTCAGCCAATTAAAAAGCAAGTTGCCAGGCCCAGAGTGACGCTGGCCATTTTTAAGGCGCTTGATTTTGGCGTCAGTCGACGAGAACCTATAGAACTGCGCGGGTCAGCGAGTGAGCGCGCGGTTCCAGTAAACAGTGTAAGAATAATTAAGTCAGTGCTCGCGAGCAAAGTTAAGGTCGACCAACAAAAAGTTCTTTTAACTAACATAAAACCATAGTGAAAAGTGTAATTGAAACAATCGACAACGGTAAAAAATGTTAAAAAGTTTTCTAAACCTATTTTTGGAACAGAAGTGAAAGTGATTTAAGAAGTATGGGGGAACTCGGCGGATAGCGTGCACTGGGTGTAGTGAGTACAATTACTAGCTAAGCTAGCTGGGCAGAAAGCAAGTAAAACCATAAATAGATCAAATTAGGGAGTTCAATTCAAAAGGGGATTTAAAGAGCGTGCGTTTTTTATATATTATGAAAGTACTGGAGCGTCTTTACATGCATATATAGATAATGATATAACTTATAATAATTTTTGGAAACAGGTTAATAGGAATAAGAAAAAATAAGAAATCATTTAACTTGTAATCTTTTTGAAAGCATTCATAAGATGTGGGAAATAATTTCAATAAACAAATGTAGTAATTGAGAGTCAATATTATTATGCCATACAACCCAATAACCAGTCTTACAGGTCACGAGTTCGCGTAAAGAACCCTGGATCCCACGAGCAGGTAAGAATTTTGGAAATGGTGAAGTTTAAATAGTTTATGGTTAAATAAATAAAGTTATTTTCAATTTGATATAAATGAAAATAACGAAATAACAGACGACAATGGTGTCAGAACAGGTGAGAATAATGATGGTGGTATGAATAGTAATCAGGTGAAAAGTGACGAGGTAAGTAATAGTAATAACTATAAAATTGATAGTGAGATAGTGTTGAATATGAATAATAATAAAGATGTAGTTGAAAATGAGATATCTATGGGTGATACATTAAGTAATATTAGTGAAAATGAAAGTGGAAAGTTATTTGAAGTTAGTAACGTAGTGTTAGCGAGTGTTGATCAAATTGAGAGAGAGTGTGAAGAGAGGTTAGGTTGGCAAAGGGCAAATTTTCCCTGTTGTTTAAGTGGAGTAAAGACTCCACTAGTGATTTATGAGGACAGAGTTTCCTCCAGTGTGAGAGACGAGGTGTCTCTAAGTAGGTCCCCTGTGTATCATGAGTTCCCTGGAAAAGCCAGGATGTGTTATGATAACGTTGTATTGCCTTTTGTGTGGATTGAGAGATAACGGAAAATGGGGTTGTGCAAGTGATTTGGAGAGAGTGAGAGAAATAGAATTATTCACGTTGAGAGAGAGAGAGAGAGGTGATGTTATTTGAGGTTATTGGAAGAGAATTATTAGAGAAGATAAATATTGAGAGAATTAGTAATATTGTAGACTTGCCTTGGGGGATAATGAGTACAGAGATAATAAATGAAAATAGTATTATTGTTAGTAAAGACTTACCTTGGAGTAGAACCAGTGTACTTGTAGGAGATGATTGTGGTGATGATATCACTAACCTGGGTTTAGCAACAAATACTGACGGAGACAGGACTAAAATTACCAGTGTAGACGGGTTTTATGAGTTAATAATGGGGAGTAATCTGGTGAATTATTCTTGCGGTATAGGGAATAAACCAACAGTAAAGAGTTATTATATAAATAATAATAATGTAATGAGTGTAATTAAAGATGAAAATTGTTATGTGAAAATAAGATTGATTTTCGATGATGGTGGTTAGTTAAATAGTAAATGAACATTTAATTATTTGAGCTAAAGGTAAATACTAGGCTTACTTATGTAATGAGGTGTGGTAAACAATAACATGATATGACGGAAAAAATTGTAGATAAATTTGTAGTGATGTTAAATGTATTTGTGTAGTAGGTTATGTTGTACTCTGTATTTTATGTAAACAACGTATGTATGTAGTAGGAATTGATTTTATAATAATAATAATCTCGTGCCAGACTAAATAAATAATGAGAGTAATTGTGAATTTTATAATGAAATTAACTGAATTGAAATTATTTTGAATAATGTAATCGAAGTAACTTAGTGTTTTAGAAACTGATGGAATTAAATAAATTTGAGATGAATTAATTAATTTAAAAAATTTAAACGATTTTCTGAAATTTAGACTTTGTAATAAATAGTAAATGAGTAAACGTAAAAGGTGATTAGGTATGGAGTCATATTGTTATTATAATGTATCAGAAGGTACATATGGTTATGTACGTTATATTTGTTGTGATAAATGTTTATATTTTGGAGTCTATGACAGTAATCATGTTTTTATTTGATTAAATGATTGACCATGTGTAAGTAGGAATTTTATAATGAAATTGAAGTAAAGTAAAATGTTTTAATAATGAAACTAAATGAGTTTGAAGGAATTTAACTTGGGTAAGGTATGTAATTTTTGGTCAAATTTGAATTTGGACTGTTTATGTTAATGTAATGATGTTAATGTTCAAGTTAAGTGTTTATTATGTTGTATATGTTGATTATGTACGTGTAGGTATCTAAAACATGTATGTAGTGTATTTTACATGTGATTCCCCACTTTCGGGCGGTCACGGCTTCACCGAACCCTGACCGTGGATTTGGAATATTGGTAACCCTGGTTAGGCATATTGTACCCTAACCATACTAGTTATTATTTTCAAAATTGGTGACTTTAGAAATTAACCGGGGGGTAAAGGTAAATAAGGGGAATCACCATAACTATGGAACAGCGCCTAACCATCGAATGGGATGGTACACCGTATAAGGGCATATAACTTATTTTTTAGTAGGATTACTGAGTGTCCTAGGACATCAGTAATGCCGAATGTTTTATAACGCTGAAGCAAGAACAGGGTAGGCAGCGTCTACACCCTAAAAAACTTCATTTCTTGTGGATGCAAATGGGCGCTACAGTCCAACATCATTAAGCAACAGAGTGTGTGGAAAAGGAGCTGGCCGTTACAAGCCAGGGGCATAGATATAGCATCTATGCAAGGAGGTAAATGCCTCATCCGGGTTTCCGGAAGGTGATTTACCCAATTGTAACTGGGTTAAGGGGGGAATATGATAAAATGATGTGGAAGGAGAAGTAACTGAATATTCAGTTAAGGATTACTTGACCGTAATCACGGTGAAATCGAGTTTGCTTTGCTCTGATTAGAGAGGTTATTGTTGTGACTCAATTACTGTTCTGTAATGGTTATGGTTTGTGTTGTATTAAAAGAAAGTTAATTTTCAATGATGAGAGTTAATTGTTTTGAATACTGAACATAATACTGTAACAATTTGGTAGTTAACAAGAACGTTTAAGGACTTATATTGTAGATACTTCTGTATTTGGTTTACTTGTGTTAAAGGTACTTAGAGTAAGGGTAGGTTCATACGATGATAAGACATCAGCTGATGCATGGTGTAATCGGTATATAGTTGTAATCGATTTGATGACAGTAATAAGTTTTTTATATTTTAATAATTGTCAGTAGATAATTATGAATGTTTTATAAATTAATTTAAAGATAGAAATGTTGGTAGTAAATTGTTTTGATTAGTTTTGATTTGGAGGTTATGGAAAATGATAGATAAATTTCATAATGAAAGTAAATAAATCAAAGATGCAATGAAATGAACTAAATTTGTTTTCAATAATGTAATTAAAGTGAATTAGAGTGTTTTGATTATGAGGTAATTAAAATTTATGTGAGAGGATTTAATTAAGGTAAAAGGTTTCAAGTAATACCATTAAAGTAATTAATTGAAAGAAATGGTCTAATTACATTAAAATGTGAATTATGGTAATGAACTTAGATTTATTTTGGTTTTGCATTATAAAATAAATGATAACTGATGAAAATGAAATGATTGAAACTTGAACAATTTAATTTTTGATTTGAAATGATAATGCCAGATAAACAGTTAAAATGTTTAATTAATGGAAATTGAAATAAAAAGCTGTATAATGTTAGTGAATTTTGGTTGGATTTAAAGATGAAATGTTTATGCTAACCTACAAATGGTAATGTTTATTTTGAGGTTAGGTTTTGGTAAAATAGGAATGTTTATTTGAATAGGAATGTAATATGTTTAGGGTAAGAAGGCACATATATACGCAACCAGTACTTTGCTAAAGGCAATCCAGTACGTCTAAGAGGGAAATAAATCAGTTGAGGATCTGGTTTGGTGTAAGGCCAATTATTGACATTTTGTTTGAAATGTTACAGAGCCTGGTGATACTGTGGCGGGTGCCTGTCTGACTTTGCGGTGTTGGGATCTCGAGAGGGAAGTCCAGTAATGTCATTCAGGTGCAGCCATAGTCACCGGGCTAGGGGGGTAGGTTACCCATGATTTTAGTAAAGAATTAAGGGGGGTTAGTGGCGCCATATCCTAGCTGATCCTCTTAGGTTTTTAGGCAATGAGTTTTTCTGTTTCGGCAGAAGACCTCTCATTGTCGCCTACTGTAACGGGACAATAATATGGGGTTTATTTTTATTCCTTAATAATTGTAATGAGTGGAGTCGCCCACACTGGGCCCCCCCCCCCCGGTTTGAATAACCAAAGCTTACTTTTTTAAACACCCAGTTGTCGGTTTGTGCAATAAGCTAGGCGAGGTGCGACAAAATCTGTAGCATCGGAATGTGTACGAGCGCGCATGTGCCGCTTTAGACAGAGTGAACGTCACAGTTTTCCTTGCCGCCGGCTTCGAGATTACGAGAAATTACGAGACGTGCGCTCAGCCAATTAAAAAGCAAGTTGCCAGGCCCAGAGTGACGCTGGCCATTTTTAAGACGCTTGATTTTGGCGTCAGTCGACGAGAACCTATAGAACTGCGCGGGTCAGCGAGTGAGCGCGCGGTTCCAGTAAACAGTGTAAGAATAATTAAGTCAGTGCTCGCGAGCAAAGTTAAGGTCGACCAACAAAAAGTTCTTTTAACTAACATAAAACCATAGTGAAAAGTGTAATTGAAACAATCGACAACGGTAAAAAATGTTAAAAAGTTTTCTAAACCTATTTTTGGAACAGAAGTGAAAGTGATTTAAGAAGTATGGGGGAACTCGGCGGATAGCGTGCACTGGGTGTAGTGAGTACAATTACTAGCTAAGCTAGCTGGGCAGAAAGCAAGTAAAACCATAAATAGATCAAATTAGGGAGTTCAATTCAAAAGGGGATTTAAAGAGCGTGCGTTTTTTATATATTATGAAAGTACTGGAGCGTCTTTACATGCATATATAGATAATGATATAACTTATAATAATTTTTGGAAACAGGTTAATAGGAATAAGAAAAAATAAGAAATCATTTAACTTGTAATCTTTTTGAAAGCATTCATAAGATGTGGGAAATAATTTCAATAAACAAATGTAGTAATTGAGAGTCAATATTATTATGCCATACAACCCAATAACCAGTCTTACAGGTCACGAGTTCGCGTAAAGAACCCTGGATCCCACGAGCAGGTAAGAATTTTGGAAATGGTGAAGTTTAAATAGTTTATGGTTAAATAAATAAAGTTATTTTCAATTTGATATAAATGAAAATAACGAAATAACAGATGACAATGGTGTCAGAACAGGTGAGAATAATGATGGTGGTATGAATAGTAATCAGGTGAAAAGTGACGAGGTAAGTAATAGTAATAACTATAAAATTGATAGTGAGATAGTGTTGAATATGAATAATAATAAAGATGTAGTTGAAAATGAGATATCTATGGGTGATACATTAAGTAATATTAGTGAAAATGAAAGTGGAAAGTTATTTGAAGTTAGTAACGTAGTGTTAGCGAGTGTTGATCAAATTGAGAGAGAGTGTGAAGAGAGGTTAGGTTGGCAAAGGGCAAATTTTCCCTGTTGTTTAAGTGGAGTAAAGACTCCACTAGTGATTTATGAGGACAGAGTTTCCTCCAGTGTGAGAGACGAGGTGTCTCTAAGTAGGTCCCCTGTGTATCATGAGTTCCCTGGAAAAGCCAGGATGTGTTATGATAACGTTGTATTGCCTTTTGTGTGGATTGAGAGATAACGGAAAATGGGGTTGTGCAAGTGATTTGGAGAGAGTGAGAGAAATAGAATTATTCACGTTGAGAGAGAGAGAGAGGTGATGTTATTTGAGGTTATTGGAAGAGAATTATTAGAGAAGATAAATATTGAGAGAATTAGTAATATTGTAGACTTGCCTTGGGGGATAATGAGTACAGAGATAATAAATGAAAATAGTATTATTGTTAGTAAAGACTTACCTTGGAGTAGAACCAGTGTACTTGTAGGAGATGATTGTGGTGATGATATCACTAACCTGGGTTTAGCAACAAATACTGACGGAGACAGGACTAAAATTACCAGTGTAGACGGGTTTTATGAGTTAATAATGGGGAGTAATCTGGTGAATTATTCTTGCGGTATAGGGAATAAACCAACAGTAAAGAGTTATTATATAAATAATAATAATGTAATGAGTGTAATTAAAGATGAAAATTGTTATGTGAAAATAAGATTGATTTTCGATGATGGTGGTTAGTTAAATAGTAAATGAACATTTAATTATTTGAGCTAAAGGTAAATACTAGGCTTACTTATGTAATGAGGTGTGGTAAACAATAACATGATATGACGGAAAAAATTGTAGATAAATTTGTAGTGATGTTAAATGTATTTGTGTAGTAGGTTATGTTGTACTCTGTATTTTATGTAAACAACGTATGTATGTAGTAGGAATTGATTTTATAATAATAATAATCTCGTGCCAGACTAAATAAATAATGAGAGTAATTGTGAATTTTATAATGAAATTAACTGAATTGAAATTATTTTGAATAATGTAATCGAAGTAACTTAGTGTTTTAGAAACTGATGGAATTAAATAAATTTGAGATGAATTAATTAATTTAAAAAATTTAAACGATTTTCTGAAATTTAGACTTTGTAATAAATAGTAAATGAGTAAACGTAAAAGGTGATTAGGTATGGAGTCATATTGTTATTATAATGTATCAGAAGGTACATATGGTTATGTACGTTATATTTGTTGTGATAAATGTTTATATTTTGGAGTCTATGACAGTAATCATGTTTTTATTTGATTAAATGATTGACCATGTGTAAGTAGGAATTTTATAATGAAATTGAAGTAAAGTAAAATGTTTTAATAATGAAACTAAATGAGTTTGAAGGAATTTAACTTGGGTAAGGTATGTAATTTTTGGTCAAATTTGAATTTGGACTGTTTATGTTAATGTAATGATGTTAATGTTCAAGTTAAGTGTTTATTATGTTGTATATGTTGATTATGTACGTGTAGGTATCTAAAACATGTATGTAGTGTATTTTACATGTGATTCCCCACTTTCGGGCGGTCACGGCTTCACCGAACCCTGACCGTGGATTTGGAATATTGGTAACCCTGGTTAGGCATATTGTACCCTAACCATACTAGTTATTATTTTCAAAATTGGTGACTTTAGAAATTAACCGGGGGGTAAAGGTAAATAAGGGGAATCACCATAACTATGGAACAGCGCCTAACCATCGAATGGGATGGTACACCGTATAAGGGCATATAACTTATTTTTTAGTAGGATTACTGAGTGTCCTAGGACATCAGTAATGCCGAATGTTTTATAACGCTGAAGCAAGAACAGGGTAGGCAGCGTCTACACCCTAAAAAACTTCAGTTCTTGTGGATGCAAATGGGCGCTACAGTCCAACATCATTAAGCAACAGAGTGTGTGGAAAAGGAGCTGGCCGTTACAAGCCAGGGGCATAGATATAGCATCTATGCAAGGAGGTAAATGCCTCATCCGGGTTTCCGGAAGGTGATTTACCCAATTGTAACTGGGTTAAGGGGGGAATATGATAAAATGATGTGGAAGGAGAAGTAACTGAATATTCAGTTAAGGATTACTTGACCGTAATCACGGTGAAATCGAGTTTGCTTTGCTCTGATTAGAGAGGTTATTGTTGTGACTCAATTACTGTTCTGTAATGGTTATGGTTTGTGTTGTATTAAAAGAAAGTTAATTTTCAATGATGAGAGTTAATTGTTTTGAATACTGAACATAATACTGTAACAATTTGGTAGTTAACAAGAACGTTTAAGGACTTATATTGTAGATACTTCTGTATTTGGTTTACTTGTGTTAAAGGTACTTAGAGTAAGGGTAGGTTCATACGATGATAAGACATCAGCTGATGCATGGTGTAATCGGTATATAGTTGTAATCGATTTGATGACAGTAATAAGTTTTTTATATTTTAATAATTGTCAGTAGATAATTATGAATGTTTTATAAATTAATTTAAAGATAGAAATGTTGGTAGTAAATTGTTTTGATTAGTTTTGATTTGGAGGTTATGGAAAATGATAGATAAATTTCATAATGAAAGTAAATAAATCAAAGATGCAATGAAATGAACTAAATTTGTTTTCAATAATGTAATTAAAGTGAATTAGAGTGTTTTGATTATGAGGTAATTAAAATTTATGTGAGAGGATTTAATTAAGGTAAAAGGTTTCAAGTAATACCATTAAAGTAATTAATTGAAAGAAATTTTAAAGTCATTGTATTGGTATCCGCGTCACAATTATTATAATTAAACTATAAAGTTTTACCTTAATCCGTCAATGTGATCGCTTAACTTTTCTTCTTTTCTTCTAACGCGTTTCGGATTGTTAATCCATCATCAGAGGATAAATAATTCGTCGGTTAAGACTTCGTTAAACATTAAAAGTTGCGTAAAAGACATTTAAAAATTACACTAAAAGAACATTTAAAAATATAGTTGTGGACTATATTTTTAAATGTTCTTTTAGTGTAATTTTTAAATGTCTTTTACGCAACTTTTAATGTTTAACGAAGTCTTAACCGACGAATTATTTTAACCTCTGATGATGGATTAACAATCCGAAACGCGTTAGAAGAAAAGAAGAAAAGTTAAGCGATCACATTGACGGATTAAGGTAAAACTTTATAGTTTAATTGAAAGAAATGGTCTAATTACATTAAAATGTGAATTATGGTAATGAACTTAGATTTATTTTGGTTTTGCATTATAAAATAAATGATAACTGATGAAAATGAAATGATTGAAACTTGAACAATTTAATTTTTGATTTGAAATGATAATGCCAGATAAACAGTTAAAATGTTTAATTAATGGAAATTGAAATAAAAAGCTGTATAATGTTAGTGAATTTTGGTTGGATTTAAAGATGAAATGTTTATGCTAACCTACAAATGGTAATGTTTATTTTGAGGTTAGGTTTTGGTAAAATAGGAATGTTTATTTGAATAGGAATGTAATATGTTTAGGGTAAGAAGGCACATATATACGCAACCAGTACTTTGCTAAAGGCAATCCAGTACGTCTAAGAGGGAAATAAATCAGTTGAGGATCTGGTTTGGTGTAAGGCCAATTATTGACATTTTGTTTGAAATGTTACAGAGCCTGGTGATACTGTGGCGGGTGCCTGTCTGACTTTGCGGTGTTGGGATCTCGAGAGGGAAGTCCAGTAATGTCATTCAGGTGCAGCCATAGTCACCGGGCTAGGGGGGTAGGTTACCCATGATTTTAGTAAAGAATTAAGGGGGGTTAGTGGCGCCATATCCTAGCTGATCCTCTTAGGTTTTTAGGCAATGAGTTTTTCTGTTTCGGCAGAAGACCTCTCATTGTCGCCTACTGTAACGGGACAATAATATGGGGTTTATTTTTATTCCTTAATAATTGTAATGAGTGGAGTCGCCCACACTGGGCCCCCCCCCCCCCCGGTTTGAATAACCAAAGCTTACTTTTTTAAACACCCAGTTGTCGGTTTGTGCAATAAGCTAGGCGAGGTGCGACAAAATCTGTAGCATCGGAATGTGTACGAGCGCGCATGTGCCGCTTTAGACAGAGTGAACGTCACAGTTTTCCTTGCCGCCGGCTTCGAGATTACGAGAAATTACGAGACGTGCGCTCAGCCAATTAAAAAGCAAGTTGCCAGGCCCAGAGTGACGCTGGCCATTTTTAAGACGCTTGATTTTGGCGTCAGTCGACGAGAACCTATAGAACTGCGCGGGTCAGCGAGTGAGCGCGCGGTTCCAGTAAACAGTGTAAGAATAATTAAGTCAGTGCTCGCGAGCAAAGTTAAGGTCGACCAACAAAAAGTTCTTTTAACTAACATAAAACCATAGTGAAAAGTGTAATTGAAACAATCGACAACGGTAAAAAATGTTAAAAAGTTTTCTAAACCTATTTTTGGAACAGAAGTGAAAGTGATTTAAGAAGTATGGGGGAACTCGGCGGATAGCGTGCACTGGGTGTAGTGAGTACAATTACTAGCTAAGCTAGCTGGGCAGAAAGCAAGTAAAACCATAAATAGATCAAATTAGGGAGTTCAATTCAAAAGGGGATTTAAAGAGCGTGCGTTTTTTATATATTATGAAAGTACTGGAGCGTCTTTACATGCATATATAGATAATGATATAACTTATAATAATTTTTGGAAACAGGTTAATAGGAATAAGAAAAAATAAGAAAAAATAAGAAATCATTTAACTTGTAATCTTTTTGAAAGCATTCATAAGATGTGGGAAATAATTTCAATAAACAAATGTAGTAATTGAGAGTCAATATTATTATGCCATACAACCCAATAACCAGTCTTACAGGTCACGAGTTCGCGTAAAGAACCCTGGATCCCACGAGCAGGTAAGAATTTTGGAAATGGTGAAGTTTAAATAGTTTATGGTTAAATAAATAAAGTTATTTTCAATTTGATATAAATGAAAATAACGAAATAACAGACGACAATGGTGTCAGAACAGGTGAGAATAATGATGGTGGTATGAATAGTAATCAGGTGAAAAGTGACGAGGTAAGTAATAGTAATAACTATAAAATTGATAGTGAGATAGTGTTGAATATGAATAATAATAAAGATGTAGTTGAAAATGAGATATCTATGGGTGATACATTAAGTAATATTAGTGAAAATGAAAGTGGAAAGTTATTTGAAGTTAGTAACGTAGTGTTAGCGAGTGTTGATCAAATTGAGAGAGAGTGTGAAGAGAGGTTAGGTTGGCAAAGGGCAAATTTTCCCTGTTGTTTAAGTGGAGTAAAGACTCCACTAGTGATTTATGAGGACAGAGTTTCCTCCAGTGTGAGAGACGAGGTGTCTCTAAGTAGGTCCCCTGTGTATCATGAGTTCCCTGGAAAAGCCAGGATGTGTTATGATAACGTTGTATTGCCTTTTGTGTGGATTGAGAGATAACGGAAAATGGGGTTGTGCAAGTGATTTGGAGAGAGTGAGAGAAATAGAATTATTCACGTTGAGAGAGAGAGAGAGGTGATGTTATTTGAGGTTATTGGAAGAGAATTATTAGAGAAGATAAATATTGAGAGAATTAGTAATATTGTAGACTTGCCTTGGGGGATAATGAGTACAGAGATAATAAATGAAAATAGTATTATTGTTAGTAAAGACTTACCTTGGAGTAGAACCAGTGTACTTGTAGGAGATGATTGTGGTGATGATATCACTAACCTGGGTTTAGCAACAAATACTGACGGAGACAGGACTAAAATTACCAGTGTAGACGGGTTTTATGAGTTAATAATGGGGAGTAATCTGGTGAATTATTCTTGCGGTATAGGGAATAAACCAACAGTAAAGAGTTATTATATAAATAATAATAATGTAATGAGTGTAATTAAAGATGAAAATTGTTATGTGAAAATAAGATTGATTTTCGATGATGGTGGTTAGTTAAATAGTAAATGAACATTTAATTATTTGAGCTAAAGGTAAATACTAGGCTTACTTATGTAATGAGGTGTGGTAAACAATAACATGATATGACGGAAAAAATTGTAGATAAATTTGTAGTGATGTTAAATGTATTTGTGTAGTAGGTTATGTTGTACTCTGTATTTTATGTAAACAACGTATGTATGTAGTAGGAATTGATTTTATAATAATAATAATCTCGTGCCAGACTAAATAAATAATGAGAGTAATTGTGAATTTTATAATGAAATTAACTGAATTGAAATTATTTTGAATAATGTAATCGAAGTAACTTAGTGTTTTAGAAACTGATGGAATTAAATAAATTTGAGATGAATTAATTAATTTAAAAAATTTAAACGATTTTCTGAAATTTAGACTTTGTAATAAATAGTAAATGAGTAAACGTAAAAGGTGATTAGGTATGGAGTCATATTGTTATTATAATGTATCAGAAGGTACATATGGTTATGTACGTTATATTTGTTGTGATAAATGTTTATATTTTGGAGTCTATGACAGTAATCATGTTTTTATTTGATTAAATGATTGACCATGTGTAAGTAGGAATTTTATAATGAAATTGAAGTAAAGTAAAATGTTTTAATAATGAAACTAAATGAGTTTGAAGGAATTTAACTTGGGTAAGGTATGTAATTTTTGGTCAAATTTGAATTTGGACTGTTTATGTTAATGTAATGATGTTAATGTTCAAGTTAAGTGTTTATTATGTTGTATATGTTGATTATGTACGTGTAGGTATCTAAAACATGTATGTAGTGTATTTTACATGTGATTCCCCACTTTCGGGCGGTCACGGCTTCACCGAACCCTGACCGTGGATTTGGAATATTGGTAACCCTGGTTAGGCATATTGTACCCTAACCATACTAGTTATTATTTTCAAAATTGGTGACTTTAGAAATTAACCGGGGGGTAAAGGTAAATAAGGGGAATCACCATAACTATGGAACAGCGCCTAACCATCGAATGGGATGGTACACCGTATAAGGGCATATAACTTATTTTTTAGTAGGATTACTGAGTGTCCTAGGACATCAGTAATGCCGAATGTTTTATAACGCTGAAGCAAGAACAGGGTAGGCAGCGTCTACACCCTAAAAAACTTCATTTCTTGTGGATGCAAATGGGCGCTACAGTCCAACATCATTAAGCAACAGAGTGTGTGGAAAAGGAGCTGGCCGTTACAAGCCAGGGGCATAGATATAGCATCTATGCAAGGAGGTAAATGCCTCATCCGGGTTTCCGGAAGGTGATTTACCCAATTGTAACTGGGTTAAGGGGGGAATATGATAAAATGATGTGGAAGGAGAAGTAACTGAATATTCAGTTAAGGATTACTTGACCGTAATCACGGTGAAATCGAGTTTGCTTTGCTCTGATTAGAGAGGTTATTGTTGTGACTCAATTACTGTTCTGTAATGGTTATGGTTTGTGTTGTATTAAAAGAAAGTTAATTTTCAATGATGAGAGTTAATTGTTTTGAATACTGAACATAATACTGTAACAATTTGGTAGTTAACAAGAACGTTTAAGGACTTATATTGTAGATACTTCTGTATTTGGTTTACTTGTGTTAAAGGTACTTAGAGTAAGGGTAGGTTCATACGATGATAAGACATCAGCTGATGCATGGTGTAATCGGTATATAGTTGTAATCGATTTGATGACAGTAATAAGTTTTTTATATTTTAATAATTGTCAGTAGATAATTATGAATGTTTTATAAATTAATTTAAAGATAGAAATGTTGGTAGTAAATTGTTTTGATTAGTTTTGATTTGGAGGTTATGGAAAATGATAGATAAATTTCATAATGAAAGTAAATAAATCAAAGATGCAATGAAATGAACTAAATTTGTTTTCAATAATGTAATTAAAGTGAATTAGAGTGTTTTGATTATGAGGTAATTAAAATTTATGTGAGAGGATTTAATTAAGGTAAAAGGTTTCAAGTAATACCATTAAAGTAATTAATTGAAAGAAATTTTAAAGTCATTGTATTGGTATCCGCGTCACAATTATTATAATTAAACTATAAAGTTTTACCTTAATCCGTCAATGTGATCGCTTAACTTTTCTTCTTTTCTTCTAACGCGTTTCGGATTGTTAATCCATCATCAGAGGTTAAAATAATTCGTCGGTTAAGACTTCGTTAAACATTAAAAGTTGCGTAAAAGACATTTAAAAATTACACTAAAAGAACATTTAAAAATATAGTTGTGGACTATATTTTTAAATGTTCTTTTAGTGTAATTTTTAAATGTCTTTTACGCAACTTTTAATGTTTAACGAAGTCTTAACCGACGAATTATTTTAACCTCTGATGATGGATTAACAATCCGAAACGCGTTAGAAGAAAAGAAGAAAAGTTAAGCGATCACATTGACGGATTAAGGTAAAACTTTATAGTTTAATTGAAAGAAATGGTCTAATTACATTAAAATGTGAATTATGGTAATGAACTTAGATTTATTTTGGTTTTGCATTATAAAATAAATGATAACTGATGAAAATGAAATGATTGAAACTTGAACAATTTAATTTTTGATTTGAAATGATAATGCCAGATAAACAGTTAAAATGTTTAATTAATGGAAATTGAAATAAAAAGCTGTATAATGTTAGTGAATTTTGGTTGGATTTAAAGATGAAATGTTTATGCTAACCTACAAATGGTAATGTTTATTTTGAGGTTAGGTTTTGGTAAAATAGGAATGTTTATTTGAATAGGAATGTAATATGTTTAGGGTAAGAAGGCACATATATACGCAACCAGTACTTTGCTAAAGGCAATCCAGTACGTCTAAGAGGGAAATAAATCAGTTGAGGATCTGGTTTGGTGTAAGGCCAATTATTGACATTTTGTTTGAAATGTTACAGAGCCTGGTGATACTGTGGCGGGTGCCTGTCTGACTTTGCGGTGTTGGGATCTCGAGAGGGAAGTCCAGTAATGTCATTCAGGTGCAGCCATAGTCACCGGGCTAGGGGGGTAGGTTACCCATGATTTTAGTAAAGAATTAAGGGGGGTTAGTGGCGCCATATCCTAGCTGATCCTCTTAGGTTTTTAGGCAATGAGTTTTTCTGTTTCGGCAGAAGACCTCTCATTGTCGCCTACTGTAACGGGACAATAATATGGGGTTTATTTTTATTCCTTAATAATTGTAATGAGTGGAGTCGCCCACACTGGGCCCCCCCCCCCCCGGTTTGAATAACCAAAGCTTACTTTTTTAAACACCCAGTTGTCGGTTTGTGCAATAAGCTAGGCGAGGTGCGACAAAATCTGTAGCATCGGAATGTGTACGAGCGCGCATGTGCCGCTTTAGACAGAGTGAACGTCACAGTTTTCCTTGCCGCCGGCTTCGAGATTACGAGAAATTACGAGACGTGCGCTCAGCCAATTAAAAAGCAAGTTGCCAGGCCCAGAGTGACGCTGGCCATTTTTAAGACGCTTGATTTTGGCGTCAGTCGACGAGAACCTATAGAACTGCGCGGGTCAGCGAGTGAGCGCGCGGTTCCAGTAAACAGTGTAAGAATAATTAAGTCAGTGCTCGCGAGCAAAGTTAAGGTCGACCAACAAAAAGTTCTTTTAACTAACATAAAACCATAGTGAAAAGTGTAATTGAAACAATCGACAACGGTAAAAAATGTTAAAAAGTTTTCTAAACCTATTTTTGGAACAGAAGTGAAAGTGATTTAAGAAGTATGGGGGAACTCGGCGGATAGCGTGCACTGGGTGTAGTGAGTACAATTACTAGCTAAGCTAGCTGGGCAGAAAGCAAGTAAAACCATAAATAGATCAAATTAGGGAGTTCAATTCAAAAGGGGATTTAAAGAGCGTGCGTTTTTTATATATTATGAAAGTACTGGAGCGTCTTTACATGCATATATAGATAATGATATAACTTATAATAATTTTTGGAAACAGGTTAATAGGAATAAGAAAAAATAAGAAATCATTTAACTTGTAATCTTTTTGAAAGCATTCATAAGATGTGGGAAATAATTTCAATAAACAAATGTAGTAATTGAGAGTCAATATTATTATGCCATACAACCCAATAACCAGTCTTACAGGTCACGAGTTCGCGTAAAGAACCCTGGATCCCACGAGCAGGTAAGAATTTTGGAAATGGTGAAGTTTAAATAGTTTATGGTTAAATAAATAAAGTTATTTTCAATTTGATATAAATGAAAATAACGAAATAACAGACGACAATGGTGTCAGAACAGGTGAGAATAATGATGGTGGTATGAATAGTAATCAGGTGAAAAGTGACGAGGTAAGTAATAGTAATAACTATAAAATTGATAGTGAGATAGTGTTGAATATGAATAATAATAAAGATGTAGTTGAAAATGAGATATCTATGGGTGATACATTAAGTAATATTAGTGAAAATGAAAGTGGAAAGTTATTTGAAGTTAGTAACGTAGTGTTAGCGAGTGTTGATCAAATTGAGAGAGAGTGTGAAGAGAGGTTAGGTTGGCAAAGGGCAAATTTTCCCTGTTGTTTAAGTGGAGTAAAGACTCCACTAGTGATTTATGAGGACAGAGTTTCCTCCAGTGTGAGAGACGAGGTGTCTCTAAGTAGGTCCCCTGTGTATCATGAGTTCCCTGGAAAAGCCAGGATGTGTTATGATAACGTTGTATTGCCTTTTGTGTGGATTGAGAGATAACGGAAAATGGGGTTGTGCAAGTGATTTGGAGAGAGTGAGAGAAATAGAATTATTCACGTTGAGAGAGAGAGAGAGGTGATGTTATTTGAGGTTATTGGAAGAGAATTATTAGAGAAGATAAATATTGAGAGAATTAGTAATATTGTAGACTTGCCTTGGGGGATAATGAGTACAGAGATAATAAATGAAAATAGTATTATTGTTAGTAAAGACTTACCTTGGAGTAGAACCAGTGTACTTGTAGGAGATGATTGTGGTGATGATATCACTAACCTGGGTTTAGCAACAAATACTGACGGAGACAGGACTAAAATTACCAGTGTAGACGGGTTTTATGAGTTAATAATGGGGAGTAATCTGGTGAATTATTCTTGCGGTATAGGGAATAAACCAACAGTAAAGAGTTATTATATAAATAATAATAATGTAATGAGTGTAATTAAAGATGAAAATTGTTATGTGAAAATAAGATTGATTTTCGATGATGGTGGTTAGTTAAATAGTAAATGAACATTTAATTATTTGAGCTAAAGGTAAATACTAGGCTTACTTATGTAATGAGGTGTGGTAAACAATAACATGATATGACGGAAAAAATTGTAGATAAATTTGTAGTGATGTTAAATGTATTTGTGTAGTAGGTTATGTTGTACTCTGTATTTTATGTAAACAACGTATGTATGTAGTAGGAATTGATTTTATAATAATAATAATCTCGTGCCAGACTAAATAAATAATGAGAGTAATTGTGAATTTTATAATGAAATTAACTGAATTGAAATTATTTTGAATAATGTAATCGAAGTAACTTAGTGTTTTAGAAACTGATGGAATTAAATAAATTTGAGATGAATTAATTAATTTAAAAAATTTAAACGATTTTCTGAAATTTAGACTTTGTAATAAATAGTAAATGAGTAAACGTAAAAGGTGATTAGGTATGGAGTCATATTGTTATTATAATGTATCAGAAGGTACATATGGTTATGTACGTTATATTTGTTGTGATAAATGTTTATATTTTGGAGTCTATGACAGTAATCATGTTTTTATTTGATTAAATGATTGACCATGTGTAAGTAGGAATTTTATAATGAAATTGAAGTAAAGTAAAATGTTTTAATAATGAAACTAAATGAGTTTGAAGGAATTTAACTTGGGTAAGGTATGTAATTTTTGGTCAAATTTGAATTTGGACTGTTTATGTTAATGTAATGATGTTAATGTTCAAGTTAAGTGTTTATTATGTTGTATATGTTGATTATGTACGTGTAGGTATCTAAAACATGTATGTAGTGTATTTTACATGTGATTCCCCACTTTCGGGCGGTCACGGCTTCACCGAACCCTGACCGTGGATTTGGAATATTGGTAACCCTGGTTAGGCATATTGTACCCTAACCATACTAGTTATTATTTTCAAAATTGGTGACTTTAGAAATTAACCGGGGGGTAAAGGTAAATAAGGGGAATCACCATAACTATGGAACAGCGCCTAACCATCGAATGGGATGGTACACCGTATAAGGGCATATAACTTATTTTTTAGTAGGATTACTGAGTGTCCTAGGACATCAGTAATGCCGAATGTTTTATAACGCTGAAGCAAGAACAGGGTAGGCAGCGTCTACACCCTAAAAAACTTCAGTTCTTGTGGATGCAAATGGGCGCTACAGTCCAACATCATTAAGCAACAGAGTGTGTGGAAAATGAGCTGGCCGTTACAAGCCAGGGGCATAGATATAGCATCTATGTAAGGAGGTAAATGCCTCATCCGGGTTTCCGGAAGGTGATTTACCCAATTGTAACTGGGTTAAGGGGGGAATATGATAAAATGATGTGGAAGGAGAAGTAACTGAATATTCAGTTAAGGATTACTTGACCGTAATCACGGTGAAATCGAGTTTGCTTTGCTCTGATTAGAGAGGTTATTGTTGTGACTCAATTACTGTTCTGTAATGGTTATGGTTTGTGTTGTATTAAAAGAAAGTTAATTTTCAATGATGAGAGTTAATTGTTTTGAATACTGAACATAATACTGTAACAATTTGGTAGTTAACAAGAACGTTTAAGGACTTATATTGTAGATACTTCTGTATTTGGTTTACTTGTGTTAAAGGTACTTAGAGTAAGGGTAGGTTCATACGATGATAAGACATCAGCTGATGCATGGTGTAATCGGTATATAGTTGTAATCGATTTGATGACAGTAATAAGTTTTTTATATTTTAATAATTGTCAGTAGATAATTATGAATGTTTTATAAATTAATTTAAAGATAGAAATGTTGGTAGTAAATTGTTTTGATTAGTTTTGATTTGGAGGTTATGGAAAATGATAGATAAATTTCATAATGAAAGTAAATAAATCAAAGATGCAATGAAATGAACTAAATTTGTTTTCAATAATGTAATTAAAGTGAATTAGAGTGTTTTGATTATGAGGTAATTAAAATTTATGTGAGAGGATTTAATTAAGGTAAAAGGTTTCAAGTAATACCATTAAAGTAATTAATTGAAAGAAATGGTCTAATTACATTAAAATGTGAATTATGGTAATGAACTTAGATTTATTTTGGTTTTGCATTATAAAATAAATGATAACTGATGAAAATGAAATGATTGAAACTTGAACAATTTAATTTTTGATTTGAAATGATAATGCCAGATAAACAGTTAAAATGTTTAATTAATGGAAATTGAAATAAAAAGCTGTATAATGTTAGTGAATTTTGGTTGGATTTAAAGATGAAATGTTTATGCTAACCTACAAATGGTAATGTTTATTTTGAGGTTAGGTTTTGGTAAAACAGGAATGTTTATTTGAATAGGAATGTAATATGTTTAGGGTAAGAAGGCACATATATACGCAACCAGTACTTTGCTAAAGGCAATCCAGTACGTCTAAGAGGGAAATAAATCAGTTGAGGATCTGGTTTGGTGTAAGGCCAATTATTGACATTTTGTTTGAAATGTTACAGAGCCTGGTGATACTGTGGCGGGTGCCTGTCTGACTTTGCGGTGTTGGGATCTCGAGAGGGAAGTCCAGTAATGTCATTCAGGTGCAGCCATAGTCACCGGGCTAGGGGGGTAGGTTACCCATGATTTTAGTAAAGAATTAAGGGGGGTTAGTGGCGCCATATCCTAGCTGATCCTCTTAGGTTTTTAGGCAATGAGTTTTTCTGTTTTGGCAGAAGACCTCTCATTGTCGCCTACTGTAACGGGACAATAATATGGGGTTTATTTTTATTCCTTAATAATTGTAATGAGTGGAGTCGCCCACACTGGGCCCCCCCCCCCCGGTTTGAATAACCAAAGCTTACTTTTTTAAACACCCAGTTGTCGGTTTGTGCAATAAGCTAGGCGAGGTGCGACAAAATCTGTAGCATCGGAATGTGTACGAGCGCGCATGTGCCGCTTTAGACAGAGTGAACGTCACAGTTTTCCTTGCCGCCGGCTTCGAGATTACGAGAAATTACGAGACGTGCGCTCAGCCAATGAAAAAGCAAGTTGCAGGCCCAGAGTGACGCTGGCCATTTTTAAGACGCTTGATTTTGGCGTCAGTCGACGAGAACCTATAGAACTGCGCGGGTCAGCGAGTGAGCGCGCGGTTCCAGTAAACAGTGTAAGAATAATTAAGTCAGTGCTCGCGAGCAAAGTTAAGGTCGACCAACAAAAAGTTCTTTTAACTAACATAAAACCATAGTGAAAAGTGTAATTGAAACAATCGACAACGGTAAAAAATGTTAAAAAGTTTTCTAAACCTATTTTTGGAACAGAAGTGAAAGTGATTTAAGAAGTATGGGGGAACTCGGCGGATAGCGTGCACTGGGTGTAGTGAGTACAATTACTAGCTAAGCTAGCTGGGCAGAAAGCAAGTAAAACCATAAATAGATCAAATTAGGGAGTTCAATTCAAAAGGGGATTTAAAGAGCGTGTTTTTTTTTATATATTATGAAAGTACTGGAGCGTCTTTACATGCATATATAGATAATGATATAACTTATAATAATTTTTGGAAACAGGTTAATAGGAATAAGAAAAAATAAGAAATCATTTAACTTGTAATCTTTTTGAAAGCATTCATAAGATGTGGGAAATAATTTCAATAAACAAATGTAGTAATTGAGAGTCAATATTATTATGCCATACAACCCAATAACCAGTCTTACAGGTCACGAGTTCGCGTAAAGAACCCTGGATCCCACGAGCAGGTAAGAATTTTGGAAATGGTGAAGTTTAAATAGTTTATGGTTAAATAAATAAAGTTATTTTCAATTTGATATAAATGAAAATAACGAAATAACAGACGACAATGGTGTCAGAACAGGTGAGAATAATGATGGTGGTATGAATAGTAATCAGGTGAAAAGTGACGAGGTAAGTAATAGTAATAACTATAAAATTGATAGTGAGATAGTGTTGAATATGAATAATAATAAAGATGTAGTTGAAAATGAGATATCTGTGGGTGATACATTAAGTAATATTAGTGAAAATGAAAGTGGAAAGTTATTTGAAGTTAGTAACGTAGTGTTAGCGAGTGTTGATCAAATTGAGAGAGAGTGTGAAGAGAGGTTAGGTTGGCAAAGGGCAAATTTTCCCTGTTGTTTAAGTGGAGTAAAGACTCCACTAGTGATTTATGAGGACAGAGTTTCCTCCAGTGTGAGAGACGAGGTGTCTCTAAGTAGGTCCCCTGTGTATCATGAGTTCCCTGGAAAAGCCAGGATGTGTTATGATAACGTTGTATTGCCTTTTGTGTGGATTGAGAGATAACGGAAAATGGGGTTGTGCAAGTGATTTGGAGAGAGTGAGAGAAATAGAATTATTCACGTTGAGAGAGAGAGAGAGGTGATGTTATTTGAGGTTATTGGAAGAGAATTATTAGAGAAGATAAATATTGAGAGAATTAGTAATATTGTAGACTTGCCTTGGGGGATAATGAGTACAGAGATAATAAATGAAAATAGTATTATTGTTAGTAAAGACTTACCTTGGAGTAGAACCAGTGTACTTGTAGGAGATGATTGTGGTGATGATATCACTAACCTGGGTTTAGCAACAAATACTGACGGAGACAGGACTAAAATTACCAGTGTAGACGGGTTTTATGAGTTAATAATGGGGAGTAATCTGGTGAATTATTCTTGCGGTATAGGGAATAAACCAACAGTAAAGAGTTATTATATAAATAATAATAATGTAATGAGTGTAATTAAAGATGAAAATTGTTATGTGAAAATAAGATTGATTTTCGATGATGGTGGTTAGTTAAATAGTAAATGAACATTTAATTATTTGAGCTAAAGGTAAATACTAGGCTTACTTATGTAATGAGGTGTGGTAAACAATAACATGATATGACGGAAAAAATTGTAGATAAATTTGTAGTGATGTTAAATGTATTTGTGTAGTAGGTTATGTTGTACTCTGTATTTTATGTAAACAACGTATGTATGTAGTAGGAATTGATTTTATAATAATAATAATCTCGTGCCAGACTAAATAAATAATGAGAGTAATTGTGAATTTTATAATGAAATTAACTGAATTGAAATTATTTTGAATAATGTAATCGAAGTAACTTAGTGTTTTAGAAACTGATGGAATTAAATAAATTTGAGATGAATTAATTAATTTAAAAAATTTAAACGATTTTCTGAAATTTAGACTTTGTAATAAATAGTAAATGAGTAAACGTAAAAGGTGATTAGGTATGGAGTCATATTGTTATTATAATGTATCAGAAGGTACATATGGTTATGTACGTTATATTTGTTGTGATAAATGTTTATATTTTGGAGTCTATGACAGTAATCATGTTTTTATTTGATTAAATGATTGACCATGTGTAAGTAGGAATTTTATAATGAAATTGAAGTAAAGTAAAATGTTTTAATAATGAAACTAAATGAGTTTGAAGGAATTTAACTTGGGTAAGGTATGTAATTTTTGGTCAAATTTGAATTTGGACTGTTTATGTTAATGTAATGATGTTAATGTTCAAGTTAAGTGTTTATTATGTTGTATATGTTGATTATGTACGTGTAGGTATCTAAAACATGTATGTAGTGTATTTTACATGTGATTCCCCACTTTCGGGCGGTCACGGCTTCACCGAACCCTGACCGTGGATTTGGAATATTGGTAACCCTGGTTAGGCATATTGTACCCTAACCATACTAGTTATTATTTTCAAAATTGGTGACTTTAGAAATTAACCGGGGGGTAAAGGTAAATAAGGGGAATCACCATAACTATGGAACAGCGCCTAACCATCGAATGGGATGGTACACCGTATAAGGGCATATAACTTATTTTTTAGTAGGATTACTGAGTGTCCTAGGACATCAGTAATGCCGAATGTTTTATAACGCTGAAGCAAGAACAGGGTAGGCAGCGTCTACACCCTAAAAAACTTCAGTTCTTGTGGATGCAAATGGGCGCTACAGTCCAACATCATTAAGCAACAGAGTGTGTGGAAAAGGAGCTGGCCGTTACAAGCCAGGGGCATAGATATAGCATCTATGCAAGGAGGTAAATGCCTCATCCGGGTTTCCGGAAGGTGATTTACCCAATTGTAACTGGGTTAAGGGGGGAATATGATAAAATGATGTGGAAGGAGAAGTAACTGAATATTCAGTTAAGGATTACTTGACCGTAATCACGGTGAAATCGAGTTTGCTTTGCTCTGATTAGAGAGGTTATTGTTGTGACTCAATTACTGTTCTGTAATGGTTATGGTTTGTGTTGTATTAAAAGAAAGTTAATTTTCAATGATGAGAGTTAATTGTTTTGAATACTGAACATAATACTGTAACAATTTGGTAGTTAACAAGAACGTTTAAGGACTTATATTGTAGATACTTCTGTATTTGGTTTACTTGTGTTAAAGGTACTTAGAGTAAGGGTAGGTTCATACGATGATAAGACATCAGCTGATGCATGGTGTAATCGGTATATAGTTGTAATCGATTTGATGACAGTAATAAGTTTTTTATATTTTAATAATTGTCAGTAGATAATTATGAATGTTTTATAAATTAATTTAAAGATAGAAATGTTGGTAGTAAATTGTTTTGATTAGTTTTGATTTGGAGGTTATGGAAAATGATAGATAAATTTCATAATGAAAGTAAATAAATCAAAGATGCAATGAAATGAACTAAATTTGTTTTCAATAATGTAATTAAAGTGAATTAGAGTGTTTTGATTATGAGGTAATTAAAATTTATGTGAGAGGATTTAATTAAGGTAAAAGGTTTCAAGTAATACCATTAAAGTAATTAATTGAAAGAAATGGTCTAATTACATTAAAATGTGAATTATGGTAATGAACTTAGATTTATTTTGGTTTTGCATTATAAAATAAATGATAACTGATGAAAATGAAATGATTGAAACTTGAACAATTTAATTTTTGATTTGAAATGATAATGCCAGATAAACAGTTAAAATGTTTAATTAATGGAAATTGAAATAAAAAGCTGTATAATGTTAGTGAATTTTGGTTGGATTTAAAGATGAAATGTTTATGCTAACCAACAAATGGTAATGTTTATTTTGAGGTTAGGTTTTGGTAAAACAGGAATGTTTATTTGAATAGGAATGTAATATGTTTAGGGTAAGAAGGCACATATATACGCAACCAGTACTTTGCTAAAGGCAATCCAGTACGTCTAAGAGGGAAATAAATCAGTTGAGGATCTGGTTTGGTGTAAGGCCAATTATTGACATTTTGTTTGAAATGTTACAGAGCCTGGTGATACTGTGGCGGGTGCCTGTCTGACTTTGCGGTGTTGGGATCTCGAGAGGGAAGTCCAGTAATGTCATTCAGGTGCAGCCATAGTCACCGGGCTAGGGGGGTAGGTTACCCATGATTTTAGTAAAGAATTAAGGGGGGTTAGTGGCGCCATATCCTAGCTGATCCTCTTAGGTTTTTAGGCAATGAGTTTTTCTGTTTTGGCAGAAGACCTCTCATTGTCGCCTACTGTAACGGGACAATAATATGGGGTTTATTTTTATTCCTTAATAATTGTAATGAGTGGAGTCGCCCACACTGGGCCCCCCCCCCCCGGTTTGAATAACCAAAGCTTACTTTTTTAAACACCCAGTTGTCGGTTTGTGCAATAAGCTAGGCGAGGTGCGACAAAATCTGTAGCATCGGAATGTGTACGAGCGCGCATGTGCCGCTTTAGACAGAGTGAACGTCACAGTTTTCCTTGCCGCCGGCTTCGAGATTACGAGAAATTACGAGACGTGCGCTCAGCCAATGAAAAAGCAAGTTGCAGGCCCAGAGTGACGCTGGCCATTTTTAAGACGCTTGATTTTGGCGTCAGTCGACGAGAACCTATAGAACTGCGCGGGTCAGCGAGTGAGCGCGCGGTTCCAGTAAACAGTGTAAGAATAATTAAGTCAGTGCTCGCGAGCAAAGTTAAGGTCGACCAACAAAAAGTTCTTTTAACTAACATAAAACCATAGTGAAAAGTGTAATTGAAACAATCGACAACGGTAAAAAATGTTAAAAAGTTTTCTAAACCTATTTTTGGAACAGAAGTGAAAGTGATTTAAGAAGTATGGGGGAACTCGGCGGATAGCGTGCACTGGGTGTAGTGAGTACAATTACTAGCTAAGCTAGCTGGGCAGAAAGCAAGTAAAACCATAAATAGATCAAATTAGGGAGTTCAATTCAAAAGGGGATTTAAAGAGCGTGTTTTTTTTTATATATTATGAAAGTACTGGAGCGTCTTTACATGCATATATAGATAATGATATAACTTATAATAATTTTTGGAAACAGGTTAATAGGAATAAGAAAAAATAAGAAATCATTTAACTTGTAATCTTTTTGAAAGCATTCATAAGATGTGGGAAATAATTTCAATAAACAAATGTAGTAATTGAGAGTCAATATTATTATGCCATACAACCCAATAACCAGTCTTACAGGTCACGAGTTCGCGTAAAGAACCCTGGATCCCACGAGCAGGTAAGAATTTTGGAAATGGTGAAGTTTAAATAGTTTATGGTTAAATAAATAAAGTTATTTTCAATTTGATATAAATGAAAATAACGAAATAACAGACGACAATGGTGTCAGAACAGGTGAGAATAATGATGGTGGTATGAATAGTAATCAGGTGAAAAGTGACGAGGTAAGTAATAGTAATAACTATAAAATTGATAGTGAGATAGTGTTGAATATGAATAATAATAAAGATGTAGTTGAAAATGAGATATCTGTGGGTGATACATTAAGTAATATTAGTGAAAATGAAAGTGGAAAGTTATTTGAAGTTAGTAACGTAGTGTTAGCGAGTGTTGATCAAATTGAGAGAGAGTGTGAAGAGAGGTTAGGTTGGCAAAGGGCAAATTTTCCCTGTTGTTTAAGTGGAGTAAAGACTCCACTAGTGATTTATGAGGACAGAGTTTCCTCCAGTGTGAGAGACGAGGTGTCTCTAAGTAGGTCCCCTGTGTATCATGAGTTCCCTGGAAAAGCCAGGATGTGTTATGATAACGTTGTATTGCCTTTTGTGTGGATTGAGAGATAACGGAAAATGGGGTTGTGCAAGTGATTTGGAGAGAGTGAGAGAAATAGAATTATTCACGTTGAGAGAGAGAGAGAGGTGATGTTATTTGAGGTTATTGGAAGAGAATTATTAGAGAAGATAAATATTGAGAGAATTAGTAATATTGTAGACTTGCCTTGGGGGATAATGAGTACAGAGATAATAAATGAAAATAGTATTATTGTTAGTAAAGACTTACCTTGGAGTAGAACCAGTGTACTTGTAGGAGATGATTGTGGTGATGATATCACTAACCTGGGTTTAGCAACAAATACTGACGGAGACAGGACTAAAATTACCAGTGTAGACGGGTTTTATGAGTTAATAATGGGGAGTAATCTGGTGAATTATTCTTGCGGTATAGGGAATAAACCAACAGTAAAGAGTTATTATATAAATAATAATAATGTAATGAGTGTAATTAAAGATGAAAATTGTTATGTGAAAATAAGATTGATTTTCGATGATGGTGGTTAGTTAAATAGTAAATGAACATTTAATTATTTGAGCTAAAGGTAAATACTAGGCTTACTTATGTAATGAGGTGTGGTAAACAATAACATGATATGACGGAAAAAATTGTAGATAAATTTGTAGTGATGTTAAATGTATTTGTGTAGTAGGTTATGTTGTACTCTGTATTTTATGTAAACAACGTATGTATGTAGTAGGAATTGATTTTATAATAATAATAATCTCGTGCCAGACTAAATAAATAATGAGAGTAATTGTGAATTTTATAATGAAATTAACTGAATTGAAATTATTTTGAATAATGTAATCGAAGTAACTTAGTGTTTTAGAAACTGATGGAATTAAATAAATTTGAGATGAATTAATTAATTTAAAAAATTTAAACGATTTTCTGAAATTTAGACTTTGTAATAAATAGTAAATGAGTAAACGTAAAAGGTGATTAGGTATGGAGTCATATTGTTATTATAATGTATCAGAAGGTACATATGGTTATGTACGTTATATTTGTTGTGATAAATGTTTATATTTTGGAGTCTATGACAGTAATCATGTTTTTATTTGATTAAATGATTGACCATGTGTAAGTAGGAATTTTATAATGAAATTGAAGTAAAGTAAAATGTTTTAATAATGAAACTAAATGAGTTTGAAGGAATTTAACTTGGGTAAGGTATGTAATTTTTGGTCAAATTTGAATTTGGACTGTTTATGTTAATGTAATGATGTTAATGTTCAAGTTAAGTGTTTATTATGTTGTATATGTTGATTATGTACGTGTAGGTATCTAAAACATGTATGTAGTGTATTTTACATGTGATTCCCCACTTTCGGGCGGTCACGGCTTCACCGAACCCTGACCGTGGATTTGGAATATTGGTAACCCTGGTTAGGCATATTGTACCCTAACCATACTAGTTATTATTTTCAAAATTGGTGACTTTAGAAATTAACCGGGGGGTAAAGGTAAATAAGGGGAATCACCATAACTATGGAACAGCGCCTAACCATCGAATGGGATGGTACACCGTATAAGGGCATATAACTTATTTTTTAGTAGGATTACTGAGTGTCCTAGGACATCAGTAATGCCGAATGTTTTATAACGCTGAAGCAAGAACAGGGTAGGCAGCGTCTACACCCTAAAAAACTTCAGTTCTTGTGGATGCAAATGGGCGCTACAGTCCAACATCATTAAGCAACAGAGTGTGTGGAAAAGGAGCTGGCCGTTACAAGCCAGGGGCATAGATATAGCATCTATGCAAGGAGGTAAATGCCTCATCCGGGTTTCCGGAAGGTGATTTACCCAATTGTAACTGGGTTAAGGGGGGAATATGATAAAATGATGTGGAAGGAGAAGTAACTGAATATTCAGTTAAGGATTACTTGACCGTAATCACGGTGAAATCGAGTTTGCTTTGCTCTGATTAGAGAGGTTATTGTTGTGACTCAATTACTGTTCTGTAATGGTTATGGTTTGTGTTGTATTAAAAGAAAGTTAATTTTCAATGATGAGAGTTAATTGTTTTGAATACTGAACATAATACTGTAACAATTTGGTAGTTAACAAGAACGTTTAAGGACTTATATTGTAGATACTTCTGTATTTGGTTTACTTGTGTTAAAGGTACTTAGAGTAAGGGTAGGTTCATACGATGATAAGACATCAGCTGATGCATGGTGTAATCGGTATATAGTTGTAATCGATTTGATGACAGTAATAAGTTTTTTATATTTTAATAATTGTCAGTAGATAATTATGAATGTTTTATAAATTAATTTAAAGATAGAAATGTTGGTAGTAAATTGTTTTGATTAGTTTTGATTTGGAGGTTATGGAAAATGATAGATAAATTTCATAATGAAAGTAAATAAATCAAAGATGCAATGAAATGAACTAAATTTGTTTTCAATAATGTAATTAAAGTGAATTAGAGTGTTTTGATTATGAGGTAATTAAAATTTATGTGAGAGGATTTAATTAAGGTAAAAGGTTTCAAGTAATACCATTAAAGTAATTAATTGAAAGAAATGGTCTAATTACATTAAAATGTGAATTATGGTAATGAACTTAGATTTATTTTGGTTTTGCATTATAAAATAAATGATAACTGATGAAAATGAAATGATTGAAACTTGAACAATTTAATTTTTGATTTGAAATGATAATGCCAGATAAACAGTTAAAATGTTTAATTAATGGAAATTGAAATAAAAAGCTGTATAATGTTAGTGAATTTTGGTTGGATTTAAAGATGAAATGTTTATGCTAACCAACAAATGGTAATGTTTATTTTGAGGTTAGGTTTTGGTAAAACAGGAATGTTTATTTGAATAGGAATGTAATATGTTTAGGGTAAGAAGGCACATATATACGCAACCAGTACTTTGCTAAAGGCAATCCAGTACGTCTAAGAGGGAAATAAATCAGTTGAGGATCTGGTTTGGTGTAAGGCCAATTATTGACATTTTGTTTGAAATGTTACAGAGCCTGGTGATACTGTGGCGGGTGCCTGTCTGACTTTGCGGTGTTGGGATCTCGAGAGGGAAGTCCAGTAATGTCATTCAGGTGCAGCCATAGTCACCGGGCTAGGGGGGTAGGTTACCCATGATTTTAGTAAAGAATTAAGGGGGGTTAGTGGCGCCATATCCTAGCTGATCCTCTTAGGTTTTTAGGCAATGAGTTTTTCTGTTTCGGCAGAAGACCTCTCATTGTCGCCTACTGTAACGGGACAATAATACGGGGTTTATTTTTATTCCTTAATAATTGTAATGAGTGGAGTCGCCCACACTGGGCCCCCCCCCCCCGGTTTGAATAACCAAAGCTTACTTTTTTAAACACCCAGTTGTCGGTTTGTGCAATAAGCTAGGCGAGGTGCGACAAAATCTGTAGCATCGGAATGTGTACGAGCGCGCATGTGCCGCTTTAGACAGAGTGAACGTCACAGTTTTCCTTGCCGCCGGCTTCGAGATTACGAGAAATTACGAGACGTGCGCTCAGCCAATGAAAAAGCAAGTTGCCAGGCCCAGAGTGACGCTGGCCATTTTTAAGACGCTTGATTTTGGCGTCAGTCGACGAGAACCTATAGAACTGCGCGGGTCAGCGAGTGAGCGCGCGGTTCCAGTAAACAGTGTAAGAATAATTAAGTCAGTGCTCGCGAGCAAAGTTAAGGTCGACCAACAAAAAGTTCTTTTAACTAACATAAAACCATAGTGAAAAGTGTAATTGAAACAATCGACAACGGTAAAAAATGTTAAAAAGTTTTCTAAACCTATTTTTGGAACAGAAGTGAAAGTGATTTAAGAAGTATGGGGGAACTCGGCGGATAGCGTGCACTGGGTGTAGTGAGTACAATTACTAGCTAAGCTAGCTGGGCAGAAAGCAAGTAAAACCATAAATAGATCAAATTAGGGAGTTCAATTCAAAAGGGGATTTAAAGAGCGTGTTTTTTTTTATATATTATGAAAGTACTGGAGCGTCTTTACATGCATATATAGATAATGATATAACTTATAATAATTTTTGGAAACAGGTTAATAGGAATAAGAAAAAATAAGAAATCATTTAACTTGTAATCTTTTTGAAAGCATTCATAAGATGTGGGAAATAATTTCAATAAACAAATGTAGTAATTGAGAGTCAATATTATTATGCCATACAACCCAATAACCAGTCTTACAGGTCACGAGTTCGCGTAAAGAACCCTGGATCCCACGAGCAGGTAAGAATTTTGGAAATGGTGAAGTTTAAATAGTTTATGGTTAAATAAATAAAGTTATTTTCAATTTGATATAAATGAAAATAACGAAATAACAGACGACAATGGTGTCAGAACAGGTGAGAATAATGATGGTGGTATGAATAGTAATCAGGTGAAAAGTGACGAGGTAAGTAATAGTAATAACTATAAAATTGATAGTGAGATAGTGTTGAATATGAATAATAATAAAGATGTAGTTGAAAATGAGATATCTGTGGGTGATACATTAAGTAATATTAGTGAAAATGAAAGTGGAAAGTTATTTGAAGTTAGTAACGTAGTGTTAGCGAGTGTTGATCAAATTGAGAGAGAGTGTGAAGAGAGGTTAGGTTGGCAAAGGGCAAATTTTCCCTGTTGTTTAAGTGGAGTAAAGACTCCACTAGTGATTTATGAGGACAGAGTTTCCTCCAGTGTGAGAGACGAGGTGTCTCTAAGTAGGTCCCCTGTGTATCATGAGTTCCCTGGAAAAGCCAGGATGTGTTATGATAACGTTGTATTGCCTTTTGTGTGGATTGAGAGATAACGGAAAATGGGGTTGTGCAAGTGATTTGGAGAGAGTGAGAGAAATAGAATTATTCACGTTGAGAGAGAGAGAGAGAGGTGATGTTATTTGAGGTTATTGGAAGAGAATTATTAGAGAAGATAAATATTGAAAGAATTAGTAATATTGTAGACTTGCCTTGGGGGATAATGAGTACAGAGATAATAAATGAAAATAGTATTATTGTTAGTAAAGACTTACCTTGGAGTAGAACCAGTGTACTTGTAGGAGATGATTGTGGTGATGATATCACTAACCTGGGTTTAGCAACAAATACTGACGGAGACAGGACTAAAATTACCAGTGTAGACGGGTTTTATGAGTTAATAATGGGGAGTAATCTGGTGAATTATTCTTGCGGTATAGGGAATAAACCAACAGTAAAGAGTTATTATATAAATAATAATAATGTAATGAGTGTAATTAAAGATGAAAATTGTTATGTGAAAATAAGATTGATTTTCGATGATGGTGGTTAGTTAAATAGTAAATGAACATTTAATTATTTGAGCTAAAGGTAAATACTAGGCTTACTTATGTAATGAGGTGTGGTAAACAATAACATGATATGACGGAAAAAATTGTAGATAAATTTGTAGTGATGTTAAATGTATTTGTGTAGTAGGTTATGTTGTACTCTGTATTTTATGTAAACAACGTATGTATGTAGTAGGAATTGATTTTATAATAATAATAATCTCGTGCCAGACTAAATAAATAATGAGAGTAATTGTGAATTTTATAATGAAATTAACTGAATTGAAATTATTTTGAATAATGTAATCGAAGTAACTTAGTGTTTTAGAAACTGATGGAATTAAATAAATTTGAGATGAATTAATTAATTTAAAAAATTTAAACGATTTTCTGAAATTTAGACTTTGTAATAAATAGTAAATGAGTAAACATAAAAGGTGATTAGGTATGGAGTCATATTGTTATTATAATGTATCAGAAGGTACATATGGTTATGTACGTTATATTTGTTGTGATAAATGTTTATATTTTGGAGTCTATGACAGTAATCATGTTTTTATTTGATTAAATGATTGACCATGTGTAAGTAGGAATTTTATAATGAAATTGAAGTAAAGTAAAATGTTTTAATAATGAAACTAAATGAGTTTGAAGGAATTTAACTTGGGTAAGGTATGTAATTTTTGGTCAAATTTGAATTTGGACTGTTTATGTTAATGTAATGATGTTAATGTTCAAGTTAAGTGTTTATTATGTTGTATATGTTGATTATGTACGTGTAGGTATCTAAAACATGTATGTAGTGTATTTTACATGTGATTCCCCACTTTCGGGCGGTCACGGCTTCACCGAACCCTGACCGTGGATTTGGAATATTGGTAACCCTGGTTAGGCATATTGTACCCTAACCATACTAGTTATTATTTTCAAAATTGGTGACTTTAGAAATTAACCGGGGGGTAAAGGTAAATAAGGGGAATCACCATAACTATGGAACAGCGCCTAACCATCGAATGGGATGGTACACCGTATAAGGGCATATAACTTATTTTTTAGTAGGATTACTGAGTGTCCTAGGACATCAGTAATGCCGAATGTTTTATAACGCTGAAGCAAGAACAGGGTAGGCAGCGTCTACACCCTAAAAAACTTCAGTTCTTGTGGATGCAAATGGGCGCTACAGTCCAACATCATTAAGCAACAGAGTGTGTGGAAAATGAGCTGGCCGTTACAAGCCAGGGGCATAGATATAGCATCTATGCAAGGAGGTAAATGCCTCATCCGGGTTTCCGGAAGGTGATTTACCCAATTGTAACTGGGTTAAGGGGGGAATATGATAAAATGATGTGGAAGGAGAAGTAACTGAATATTCAGTTAAGGATTACTTGACCGTAATCACGGTGAAATCGAGTTTGCTTTGCTCTGATTAGAGAGGTTATTGTTGTGACTCAATTACTGTTCTGTAATGGTTATGGTTTGTGTTGTATTAAAAGAAAGTTAATTTTCAATGATGAGAGTTAATTGTTTTGAATACTGAACATAATACTGTAACAATTTGGTAGTTAACAAGAACGTTTAAGGACTTATATTGTAGATACTTCTGTATTTGGTTTACTTGTGTTAAAGGTACTTAGAGTAAGGGTAGGTTCATACGATGATAAGACATCAGCTGATGCATGGTGTAATCGGTATATAGTTGTAATCGATTTGATGACAGTAATAAGTTTTTTATATTTTAATAATTGTCAGTAGATAATTATGAATGTTTTATAAATTAATTTAAAGATAGAAATGTTGGTAGTAAATTGTTTTGATTAGTTTTGATTTGGAGGTTATGGAAAATGATAGATAAATTTCATAATGAAAGTAAATAAATCAAAGATGCAATGAAATGAACTAAATTTGTTTTCAATAATGTAATTAAAGTGAATTAGAGTGTTTTGATTATGAGGTAATTAAAATTTATGTGAGAGGATTTAATTAAAGTAAAAGGTTTCAAGTAATACCATTAAAGTAATTAATTGAAAGAAATGGTCTAATTACATTAAAATGTGAATTATGGTAATGAACTTAGATTTATTTTGGTTTTGCATTATAAAATAAATGATAACTGATGAAAATGAAATGATTGAAACTTGAACAATTTAATTTTTGATTTGAAATGATAATGCCAGATAAACAGTTAAAATGTTTAATTAATGGAAATTGAAATAAAAAGCTGTATAATGTTAGTGAATTTTGGTTGGATTTAAAGATGAAATGTTTATGCTAACCTACAAATGGTAATGTTTATTTTGAGGTTAGGTTTTGGTAAAACAGGAATGTTTATTTGAATAGGAATGTAATATGTTTAGGGTAAGAAGGCACATATATACGCAACCAGTACTTTGCTAAAGGCAATCCAGTACGTCTAAGAGGGAAATAAATCAGTTGAGGATCTGGTTTGGTGTAAGGCCAATTATTGACATTTTGTTTGAAATGTTACAGAGCCTGGTGATACTGTGGCGGGTGCCTGTCTGACTTTGCGGTGTTGGGATCTCGAGAGGGAAGTCCAGTAATGTCATTCAGGTGCAGCCATAGTCACCGGGCTAGGGGGGTAGGTTACCCATGATTTTAGTAAAGAATTAAGGGGGGTTAGTGGCGCCATATCCTAGCTGATCCTCTTAGGTTTTTAGGCAATGAGTTTTTCTGTTTCGGCAGAAGACCTCTCATTGTCGCCTACTGTAACGGGACAATAATACGGGGTTTATTTTTATTCCTTAATAATTGTAATGAGTGGAGTCGCCCACACTGGGCCCCCCCCCCCCCGGTTTGAATAACCAAAGCTTACTTTTTTAAACACCCAGTTGTCGGTTTGTGCAATAAGCTAGGCGAGGTGCGACAAAATCTGTAGCATCGGAATGTGTACGAGCGCGCATGTGCCGCTTTAGACAGAGTGAACGTCACAGTTTTCCTTGCCGCCGGCTTCGAGATTACGAGAAATTACGAGACGTGCGCTCAGCCAATGAAAAAGCAAGTTGCCAGGCCCAGAGTGACGCTGGCCATTTTTAAGACGCTTGATTTTGGCGTCAGTCGACGAGAACCTATAGAACTGCGCGGGTCAGCGAGTGAGCGCGCGGTTCCAGTAAACAGTGTAAGAATAATTAAGTCAGTGCTCGCGAGCAAAGTTAAGGTCGACCAACAAAAAGTTCTTTTAACTAACATAAAACCATAGTGAAAAGTGTAATTGAAACAATCGACAACGGTAAAAAATGTTAAAAAGTTTTCTAAACCTATTTTTGGAACAGAAGTGAAAGTGATTTAAGAAGTATGGGGGAACTCGGCGGATAGCGTGCACTGGGTGTAGTGAGTACAATTACTAGCTAAGCTAGCTGGGCAGAAAGCAAGTAAAACCATAAATAGATCAAATTAGGGAGTTCAATTCAAAAGGGGATTTAAAGAGCGTGTTTTTTTTTATATATTATGAAAGTACTGGAGCGTCTTTACATGCATATATAGATAATGATATAACTTATAATAATTTTTGGAAACAGGTTAATAGGAATAAGAAAAAATAAGAAATCATTTAACTTGTAATCTTTTTGAAAGCATTCATAAGATGTGGGAAATAATTTCAATAAACAAATGTAGTAATTGAGAGTCAATATTATTATGCCATACAACCCAATAACCAGTCTTACAGGTCACGAGTTCGCGTAAAGAACCCTGGATCCCACGAGCAGGTAAGAATTTTGGAAATGGTGAAGTTTAAATAGTTTATGGTTAAATAAATAAAGTTATTTTCAATTTGATATAAATGAAAATAACGAAATAACAGACGACAATGGTGTCAGAACAGGTGAGAATAATGATGGTGGTATGAATAGTAATCAGGTGAAAAGTGACGAGGTAAGTAATAGTAATAACTATAAAATTGATAGTGAGATAGTGTTGAATATGAATAATAATAAAGATGTAGTTGAAAATGAGATATCTGTGGGTGATACATTAAGTAATATTAGTGAAAATGAAAGTGGAAAGTTATTTGAAGTTAGTAACGTAGTGTTAGCGAGTGTTGATCAAATTGAGAGAGAGTGTGAAGAGAGGTTAGGTTGGCAAAGGGCAAATTTTCCCTGTTGTTTAAGTGGAGTAAAGACTCCACTAGTGATTTATGAGGACAGAGTTTCCTCCAGTGTGAGAGACGAGGTGTCTCTAAGTAGGTCCCCTGTGTATCATGAGTTCCCTGGAAAAGCCAGGATGTGTTATGATAACGTTGTATTGCCTTTTGTGTGGATTGAGAGATAACGGAAAATGGGGTTGTGCAAGTGATTTGGAGAGAGTGAGAGAAATAGAATTATTCACGTTGAGAGAGAGAGAGAGAGGTGATGTTATTTGAGGTTATTGGAAGAGAATTATTAGAGAAGATAAATATTGAGAGAATTAGTAATATTGTAGACTTGCCTTGGGGGATAATGAGTACAGAGATAATAAATGAAAATAGTATTATTGTTAGTAAAGACTTACCTTGGAGTAGAACCAGTGTACTTGTAGGAGATGATTGTGGTGATGATATCACTAACCTGGGTTTAGCAACAAATACTGACGGAGACAGGACTAAAATTACCAGTGTAGACGGGTTTTATGAGTTAATAATGGGGAGTAATCTGGTGAATTATTCTTGCGGTATAGGGAATAAACCAACAGTAAAGAGTTATTATATAAATAATAATAATGTAATGAGTGTAATTAAAGATGAAAATTGTTATGTGAAAATAAGATTGATTTTCGATGATGGTGGTTAGTTAAATAGTAAATGAACATTTAATTATTTGAGCTAAAGGTAAATACTAGGCTTACTTATGTAATGAGGTGTGGTAAACAATAACATGATATGACGGAAAAAATTGTAGATAAATTTGTAGTGATGTTAAATGTATTTGTGTAGTAGGTTATGTTGTACTCTGTATTTTATGTAAACAACGTATGTATGTAGTAGGAATTGATTTTATAATAATAATAATCTCGTGCCAGACTAAATAAATAATGAGAGTAATTGTGAATTTTATAATGAAATTAACTGAATTGAAATTATTTTGAATAATGTAATCGAAGTAACTTAGTGTTTTAGAAACTGATGGAATTAAATAAATTTGAGATGAATTAATTAATTTAAAAAATTTAAACGATTTTCTGAAATTTAGACTTTGTAATAAATAGTAAATGAGTAAACGTAAAAGGTGATTAGGTATGGAGTCATATTGTTATTATAATGTATCAGAAGGTACATATGGTTATGTACGTTATATTTGTTGTGATAAATGTTTATATTTTGGAGTCTATGACAGTAATCATGTTTTTATTTGATTAAATGATTGACCATGTGTAAGTAGGAATTTTATAATGAAATTGAAGTAAAGTAAAATGTTTTAATAATGAAACTAAATGAGTTTGAAGGAATTTAACTTGGGTAAGGTATGTAATTTTTGGTCAAATTTGAATTTGGACTGTTTATGTTAATGTAATGATGTTAATGTTCAAGTTAAGTGTTTATTATGTTGTATATGTTGATTATGTACGTGTAGGTATCTAAAACATGTATGTAGTGTATTTTACATGTGATTCCCCACTTTCGGGCGGTCACGGCTTCACCGAACCCTGACCGTGGATTTGGAATATTGGTAACCCTGGTTAGGCATATTGTACCCTAACCATACTAGTTATTATTTTCAAAATTGGTGACTTTAGAAATTAACCGGGGGGTAAAGGTAAATAAGGGGAATCACCATAACTATGGAACAGCGCCTAACCATCGAATGGGATGGTACACCGTATAAGGGCATATAACTTATTTTTTAGTAGGATTACTGAGTGTCCTAGGACATCAGTAATGCCGAATGTTTTATAACGCTGAAGCAAGAACAGGGTAGGCAGCGTCTACACCCTAAAAAACTTCAGTTCTTGTGGATGCAAATGGGCGCTACAGTCCAACATCATTAAGCAACAGAGTGTGTGGAAAATGAGCTGGCCGTTACAAGCCAGGGGCATAGATATAGCATCTATGCAAGGAGGTAAATGCCTCATCCGGGTTTCCGGAAGGTGATTTACCCAATTGTAACTGGGTTAAGGGGGGAATATGATAAAATGATGTGGAAGGAGAAGTAACTGAATATTCAGTTAAGGATTACTTGACCGTAATCACGGTGAAATCGAGTTTGCTTTGCTCTGATTAGAGAGGTTATTGTTGTGACTCAATTACTGTTCTGTAATGGTTATGGTTTGTGTTGTATTAAAAGAAAGTTAATTTTCAATGATGAGAGTTAATTGTTTTGAATACTGAACATAATACTGTAACAATTTGGTAGTTAACAAGAACGTTTAAGGACTTATATTGTAGATACTTCTGTATTTGGTTTACTTGTGTTAAAGGTACTTAGAGTAAGGGTAGGTTCATACGATGATAAGACATCAGCTGATGCATGGTGTAATCGGTATATAGTTGTAATCGATTTGATGACAGTAATAAGTTTTTTATATTTTAATAATTGTCAGTAGATAATTATGAATGTTTTATAAATTAATTTAAAGATAGAAATGTTGGTAGTAAATTGTTTTGATTAGTTTTGATTTGGAGGTTATGGAAAATGATAGATAAATTTCATAATGAAAGTAAATAAATCAAAGATGCAATGAAATGAACTAAATTTGTTTTCAATAATGTAATTAAAGTGAATTAGAGTGTTTTGATTATGAGGTAATTAAAATTTATGTGAGAGGATTTAATTAAAGTAAAAGGTTTCAAGTAATACCATTAAAGTAATTAATTGAAAGAAATGGTCTAATTACATTAAAATGTGAATTATGGTAATGAACTTAGATTTATTTTGGTTTTGCATTATAAAATAAATGATAACTGATGAAAATGAAATGATTGAAACTTGAACAATTTAATTTTTGATTTGAAATGATAATGCCAGATAAACAGTTAAAATGTTTAATTAATGGAAATTGAAATAAAAAGCTGTATAATGTTAGTGAATTTTGGTTGGATTTAAAGATGAAATGTTTATGCTAACCTACAAATGGTAATGTTTATTTTGAGGTTAGGTTTTGGTAAAACAGGAATGTTTATTTGAATAGGAATGTAATATGTTTAGGGTAAGAAGGCACATATATACGCAACCAGTACTTTGCTAAAGGCAATCCAGTACGTCTAAGAGGGAAATAAATCAGTTGAGGATCTGGTTTGGTGTAAGGCCAATTATTGACATTTTGTTTGAAATGTTACAGAGCCTGGTGATACTGTGGCGGGTGCCTGTCTGACTTTGCGGTGTTGGGATCTCGAGAGGGAAGTCCAGTAATGTCATTCAGGTGCAGCCATAGTCACCGGGCTAGGGGGGTAGGTTACCCATGATTTTAGTAAAGAATTAAGGGGGGTTAGTGGCGCCATATCCTAGCTGATCCTCTTAGGTTTTTAGGCAATGAGTTTTTCTGTTTCGGCAGAAGACCTCTCATTGTCGCCTACTGTAACGGGACAATAATACGGGGTTTATTTTTATTCCTTAATAATTGTAATGAGTGGAGTCGCCCACACTGGGCCCCCCCCCCCGGTTTGAATAACCAAAGCTTACTTTTTTAAACACCCAGTTGTCGGTTTGTGCAATAAGCTAGGCGAGGTGCGACAAAATCTGTAGCATCGGAATGTGTACGAGCGCGCATGTGCCGCTTTAGACAGAGTGAACGTCACAGTTTTCCTTGCCGCCGGCTTCGAGATTACGAGAAATTACGAGACGTGCGCTCAGCCAATGAAAAAGCAAGTTGCCAGGCCCAGAGTGACGCTGGCCATTTTTAAGACGCTTGATTTTGGCGTCAGTCGACGAGAACCTATAGAACTGCGCGGGTCAGCGAGTGAGCGCGCGGTTCCAGTAAACAGTGTAAGAATAATTAAGTCAGTGCTCGCGAGCAAAGTTAAGGTCGACCAACAAAAAGTTCTTTTAACTAACATAAAACCATAGTGAAAAGTGTAATTGAAACAATCGACAACGGTAAAAAATGTTAAAAAGTTTTCTAAACCTATTTTTGGAACAGAAGTGAAAGTGATTTAAGAAGTATGGGGGAACTCGGCGGATAGCGTGCACTGGGTGTAGTGAGTACAATTACTAGCTAAGCTAGCTGGGCAGAAAGCAAGTAAAACCATAAATAGATCAAATTAGGGAGTTCAATTCAAAAGGGGATTTAAAGAGCGTGTTTTTTTTTATATATTATGAAAGTACTGGAGCGTCTTTACATGCATATATAGATAATGATATAACTTATAATAATTTTTGGAAACAGGTTAATAGGAATAAGAAAAAATAAGAAATCATTTAACTTGTAATCTTTTTGAAAGCATTCATAAGATGTGGGAAATAATTTCAATAAACAAATGTAGTAATTGAGAGTCAATATTATTATGCCATACAACCCAATAACCAGTCTTACAGGTCACGAGTTCGCGTAAAGAACCCTGGATCCCACGAGCAGGTAAGAATTTTGGAAATGGTGAAGTTTAAATAGTTTATGGTTAAATAAATAAAGTTATTTTCAATTTGATATAAATGAAAATAACGAAATAACAGACGACAATGGTGTCAGAACAGGTGAGAATAATGATGGTGGTATGAATAGTAATCAGGTGAAAAGTGACGAGGTAAGTAATAGTAATAACTATAAAATTGATAGTGAGATAGTGTTGAATATGAATAATAATAAAGATGTAGTTGAAAATGAGATATCTGTGGGTGATACATTAAGTAATATTAGTGAAAATGAAAGTGGAAAGTTATTTGAAGTTAGTAACGTAGTGTTAGCGAGTGTTGATCAAATTGAGAGAGAGTGTGAAGAGAGGTTAGGTTGGCAAAGGGCAAATTTTCCCTGTTGTTTAAGTGGAGTAAAGACTCCACTAGTGATTTATGAGGACAGAGTTTCCTCCAGTGTGAGAGACGAGGTGTCTCTAAGTAGGTCCCCTGTGTATCATGAGTTCCCTGGAAAAGCCAGGATGTGTTATGATAACGTTGTATTGCCTTTTGTGTGGATTGAGAGATAACGGAAAATGGGGTTGTGCAAGTGATTTGGAGAGAGTGAGAGAAATAGAATTATTCACGTTGAGAGAGAGAGAGAGAGGTGATGTTATTTGAGGTTATTGGAAGAGAATTATTAGAGAAGATAAATATTGAGAGAATTAGTAATATTGTAGACTTGCCTTGGGGGATAATGAGTACAGAGATAATAAATGAAAATAGTATTATTGTTAGTAAAGACTTACCTTGGAGTAGAACCAGTGTACTTGTAGGAGATGATTGTGGTGATGATATCACTAACCTGGGTTTAGCAACAAATACTGACGGAGACAGGACTAAAATTACCAGTGTAGACGGGTTTTATGAGTTAATAATGGGGAGTAATCTGGTGAATTATTCTTGCGGTATAGGGAATAAACCAACAGTAAAGAGTTATTATATAAATAATAATAATGTAATGAGTGTAATTAAAGATGAAAATTGTTATGTGAAAATAAGATTGATTTTCGATGATGGTGGTTAGTTAAATAGTAAATGAACATTTAATTATTTGAGCTAAAGGTAAATACTAGGCTTACTTATGTAATGAGGTGTGGTAAACAATAACATGATATGACGGAAAAAATTGTAGATAAATTTGTAGTGATGTTAAATGTATTTGTGTAGTAGGTTATGTTGTACTCTGTATTTTATGTAAACAACGTATGTATGTAGTAGGAATTGATTTTATAATAATAATAATAATCTCGTGCCAGACTAAATAAATAATGAGAGTAATTGTGAATTTTATAATGAAATTAACTGAATTGAAATTATTTTGAATAATGTAATCGAAGTAACTTAGTGTTTTAGAAACTGATGGAATTAAATAAATTTGAGATGAATTAATTAATTTAAAAAATTTAAACGATTTTCTGAAATTTAGACTTTGTAATAAATAGTAAATGAGTAAACGTAAAAGGTGATTAGGTATGGAGTCATATTGTTATTATAATGTATCAGAAGGTACATATGGTTATGTACGTTATATTTGTTGTGATAAATGTTTATATTTTGGAGTCTATGACAGTAATCATGTTTTTATTTGATTAAATGATTGACCATGTGTAAGTAGGAATTTTATAATGAAATTGAAGTAAAGTAAAATGTTTTAATAATGAAACTAAATGAGTTTGAAGGAATTTAACTTGGGTAAGGTATGTAATTTTTGGTCAAATTTGAATTTGGACTGTTTATGTTAATGTAATGATGTTAATGTTCAAGTTAAGTGTTTATTATGTTGTATATGTTGATTATGTACGTGTAGGTATCTAAAACATGTATGTAGTGTATTTTACATGTGATTCCCCACTTTCGGGCGGTCACGGCTTCACCGAACCCTGACCGTGGATTTGGAATATTGGTAACCCTGGTTAGGCATATTGTACCCTAACCATACTAGTTATTATTTTCAAAATTGGTGACTTTAGAAATTAACCGGGGGGTAAAGGTAAATAAGGGGAATCACCATAACTATGGAACAGCGCCTAACCATCGAATGGGATGGTACACCGTATAAGGGCATATAACTTATTTTTTAGTAGGATTACTGAGTGTCCTAGGACATCAGTAATGCCGAATGTTTTATAACGCTGAAGCAAGAACAGGGTAGGCAGCGTCTACACCCTAAAAAACTTCAGTTCTTGTGGATGCAAATGGGCGCTACAGTCCAACATCATTAAGCAACAGAGTGTGTGGAAAATGAGCTGGCCGTTACAAGCCAGGGGCATAGATATAGCATCTATGCAAGGAGGTAAATGCCTCATCCGGGTTTCCGGAAGGTGATTTACCCAATTGTAACTGGGTTAAGGGGGGAATATGATAAAATGATGTGGAAGGAGAAGTAACTGAATATTCAGTTAAGGATTACTTGACCGTAATCACGGTGAAATCGAGTTTGCTTTGCTCTGATTAGAGAGGTTATTGTTGTGACTCAATTACTGTTCTGTAATGGTTATGGTTTGTGTTGTATTAAAAGAAAGTTAATTTTCAATGATGAGAGTTAATTGTTTTGAATACTGAACATAATACTGTAACAATTTGGTAGTTAACAAGAACGTTTAAGGACTTATATTGTAGATACTTCTGTATTTGGTTTACTTGTGTTAAAGGTACTTAGAGTAAGGGTAGGTTCATACGATGATAAGACATCAGCTGATGCATGGTGTAATCGGTATATAGTTGTAATCGATTTGATGACAGTAATAAGTTTTTTATATTTTAATAATTGTCAGTAGATAATTATGAATGTTTTATAAATTAATTTAAAGATAGAAATGTTGGTAGTAAATTGTTTTGATTAGTTTTGATTTGGAGGTTATGGAAAATGATAGATAAATTTCATAATGAAAGTAAATAAATCAAAGATGCAATGAAATGAACTAAATTTGTTTTCAATAATGTAATTAAAGTGAATTAGAGTGTTTTGATTATGAGGTAATTAAAATTTATGTGAGAGGATTTAATTAAGGTAAAAGGTTTCAAGTAATACCATTAAAGTAATTAATTGAAAGAAATGGTCTAATTACATTAAAATGTGAATTATGGTAATGAACTTAGATTTATTTTGGTTTTGCATTATAAAATAAATAACTGATGAAAATGAAATGATTGAAACTTGAACAATTTAATTTTTGATTTGAAATGATAATGCCAGATAAACAGTTAAAATGTTTAATTAATGGAAATTGAAATAAAAAGCTGTATAATGTTAGTGAATTTTGGTTGGATTTAAAGATGAAATGTTTATGCTAACCTACAAATGGTAATGTTTATTTTGAGGTTAGGTTTTGGTAAAACAGGAATGTTTATTTGAATAGGAATGTAATATGTTTAGGGTAAGAAGGCACATATATACGCAACCAGTACTTTGCTAAAGGCAATCCAGTACGTCTAAGAGGGAAATAAATCAGTTGAGGATCTGGTTTGGTGTAAGGCCAATTATTGACATTTTGTTTGAAATGTTACAGAGCCTGGTGATACTGTGGCGGGTGCCTGTCTGACTTTGCGGTGTTGGGATCTCGAGAGGGAAGTCCAGTAATGTCATTCAGGTGCAGCCATAGTCACCGGGCTAGGGGGGTAGGTTACCCATGATTTTAGTAAAGAATTAAGGGGGGTTAGTGGCGCCATATCCTAGCTGATCCTCTTAGGTTTTTAGGCAATGAGTTTTTCTGTTTCGGCAGAAGACCTCTCATTGTTGCCTACTGTAACGGGACAATAATACGGGGTTTATTTTTATTCCTTAATAATTGTAATGAGTGGAGTCGCCCACACTGGGCCCCCCCCCCCCGGTTTGAATAACCAAAGCTTACTTTTTTAAACACCCAGTTGTCGGTTTGTGCAATAAGCTAGGCGAGGTGCGACAAAATCTGTAGCATCGGAATGTGTACGAGCGCGCATGTGCCGCTTTAGACAGAGTGAACGTCACAGTTTTCCTTGCCGCCGGCTTCGAGATTACGAGAAATTACGAGACGTGCGCTCAGCCAATGAAAAAGCAAGTTGCCAGGCCCAGAGTGACGCTGGCCATTTTTAAGACGCTTGATTTTGGCGTCAGTCGACGAGAACCTATAGAACTGCGCGGGTCAGCGAGTGAGCGCGCGGTTCCAGTAAACAGTGTAAGAATAATTAAGTCAGTGCTCGCGAGCAAAGTTAAGGTCGACCAACAAAAAGTTCTTTTAACTAACATAAAACCATAGTGAAAAGTGTAATTGAAACAATCGACAACGGTAAAAAATGTTAAAAAGTTTTCTAAACCTATTTTTGGAACAGAAGTGAAAGTGATTTAAGAAGTATGGGGGAACTCGGCGGATAGCGTGCACTGGGTGTAGTGAGTACAATTACTAGCTAAGCTAGCTGGGCAGAAAGCAAGTAAAACCATAAATAGATCAAATTAGGGAGTTCAATTCAAAAGGGGATTTAAAGAGCGTGTTTTTTTTTATATATTATGAAAGTACTGGAGCGTCTTTACATGCATATATAGATAATGATATAACTTATAATAATTTTTGGAAACAGGTTAATAGGAATAAGAAAAAATAAGAAATCATTTAACTTGTAATCTTTTTGAAAGCATTCATAAGATGTGGGAAATAATTTCAATAAACAAATGTAGTAATTGAGAGTCAATATTATTATGCCATACAACCCAATAACCAGTCTTACAGGTCACGAGTTCGCGTAAAGAACCCTGGATCCCACGAGCAGGTAAGAATTTTGGAAATGGTGAAGTTTAAATAGTTTATGGTTAAATAAATAAAGTTATTTTCAATTTGATATAAATGAAAATAACGAAATAACAGACGACAATGGTGTCAGAACAGGTGAGAATAATGATGGTGGTATGAATAGTAATCAGGTGAAAAGTGACGAGGTAAGTAATAGTAATAACTATAAAATTGATAGTGAGATAGTGTTGAATATGAATAATAATAAAGATGTAGTTGAAAATGAGATATCTGTGGGTGATACATTAAGTAATATTAGTGAAAATGAAAGTGGAAAGTTATTTGAAGTTAGTAACGTAGTGTTAGCGAGTGTTGATCAAATTGAGAGAGAGTGTGAAGAGAGGTTAGGTTGGCAAAGGGCAAATTTTCCCTGTTGTTTAAGTGGAGTAAAGACTCCACTAGTGATTTATGAGGACAGAGTTTCCTCCAGTGTGAGAGACGAGGTGTCTCTAAGTAGGTCCCCTGTGTATCATGAGTTCCCTGGAAAAGCCAGGATGTGTTATGATAACGTTGTATTGCCTTTTGTGTGGATTGAGAGATAACGGAAAATGGGGTTGTGCAAGTGATTTGGAGAGAGTGAGAGAAATAGAATTATTCACGTTGAGAGAGAGAGAGAGGTGATGTTATTTGAGGTTATTGGAAGAGAATTATTAGAGAAGATAAATATTGAGAGAATTAGTAATATTGTAGACTTGCCTTGGGGGATAATGAGTACAGAGATAATAAATGAAAATAGTATTATTGTTAGTAAAGACTTACCTTGGAGTAGAACCAGTGTACTTGTAGGAGATGATTGTGGTGATGATATCACTAACCTGGGTTTAGCAACAAATACTGACGGAGACAGGACTAAAATTACCAGTGTAGACGGGTTTTATGAGTTAATAATGGGGAGTAATCTGGTGAATTATTCTTGCGGTATAGGGAATAAACCAACAGTAAAGAGTTATTATATAAATAATAATAATGTAATGAGTGTAATTAAAGATGAAAATTGTTATGTGAAAATAAGATTGATTTTCGATGATGGTGGTTAGTTAAATAGTAAATGAACATTTAATTATTTGAGCTAAAGGTAAATACTAGGCTTACTTATGTAATGAGGTGTGGTAAACAATAACATGATATGACGGAAAAAATTGTAGATAAATTTGTAGTGATGTTAAATGTATTTGTGTAGTAGGTTATGTTGTACTCTGTATTTTATGTAAACAACGTATGTATGTAGTAGGAATTGATTTTATAATAATAATAATAATCTCGTGCCAGACTAAATAAATAATGAGAGTAATTGTGAATTTTATAATGAAATTAACTGAATTGAAATTATTTTGAATAATGTAATCGAAGTAACTTAGTGTTTTAGAAACTGATGGAATTAAATAAATTTGAGATGAATTAATTAATTTAAAAAATTTAAACGATTTTCTGAAATTTAGACTTTGTAATAAATAGTAAATGAGTAAACGTAAAAGGTGATTAGGTATGGAGTCATATTGTTATTATAATGTATCAGAAGGTACATATGGTTATGTACGTTATATTTGTTGTGATAAATGTTTATATTTTGGAGTCTATGACAGTAATCATGTTTTTATTTGATTAAATGATTGACCATGTGTAAGTAGGAATTTTATAATGAAATTGAAGTAAAGTAAAATGTTTTAATAATGAAACTAAATGAGTTTGAAGGAATTTAACTTGGGTAAGGTATGTAATTTTTGGTCAAATTTGAATTTGGACTGTTTATGTTAATGTAATGATGTTAATGTTCAAGTTAAGTGTTTATTATGTTGTATATGTTGATTATGTACGTGTAGGTATCTAAAACATGTATGTAGTGTATTTTACATGTGATTCCCCACTTTCGGGCGGTCACGGCTTCACCGAACCCTGACCGTGGATTTGGAATATTGGTAACCCTGGTTAGGCATATTGTACCCTAACCATACTAGTTATTATTTTCAAAATTGGTGACTTTAGAAATTAACCGGGGGGTAAAGGTAAATAAGGGGAATCACCATAACTATGGAACAGCGCCTAACCATCGAATGGGATGGTACACCGTATAAGGGCATATAACTTATTTTTTAGTAGGATTACTGAGTGTCCTAGGACATCAGTAATGCCGAATGTTTTATAACGCTGAAGCAAGAACAGGGTAGGCAGCGTCTACACCCTAAAAAACTTCAGTTCTTGTGGATGCAAATGGGCGCTACAGTCCAACATCATTAAGCAACAGAGTGTGTGGAAAATGAGCTGGCCGTTACAAGCCAGGGGCATAGATATAGCATCTATGCAAGGAGGTAAATGCCTCATCCGGGTTTCCGGAAGGTGATTTACCCAATTGTAACTGGGTTAAGGGGGGAATATGATAAAATGATGTGGAAGGAGAAGTAACTGAATATTCAGTTAAGGATTACTTGACCGTAATCACGGTGAAATCGAGTTTGCTTTGCTCTGATTAGAGAGGTTATTGTTGTGACTCAATTACTGTTCTGTAATGGTTATGGTTTGTGTTGTATTAAAAGAAAGTTAATTTTCAATGATGAGAGTTAATTGTTTTGAATACTGAACATAATACTGTAACAATTTGGTAGTTAACAAGAACGTTTAAGGACTTATATTGTAGATACTTCTGTATTTGGTTTACTTGTGTTAAAGGTACTTAGAGTAAGGGTAGGTTCATACGATGATAAGACATCAGCTGATGCATGGTGTAATCGGTATATAGTTGTAATCGATTTGATGACAGTAATAAGTTTTTTATATTTTAATAATTGTCAGTAGATAATTATGAATGTTTTATAAATTAATTTAAAGATAGAAATGTTGGTAGTAAATTGTTTTGATTAGTTTTGATTTGGAGGTTATGGAAAATGATAGATAAATTTCATAATGAAAGTAAATAAATCAAAGATGCAATGAAATGAACTAAATTTGTTTTCAATAATGTAATTAAAGTGAATTAGAGTGTTTTGATTATGAGGTAATTAAAATTTATGTGAGAGGATTTAATTAAGGTAAAAGGTTTCAAGTAATACCATTAAAGTAATTAATTGAAAGAAATGGTCTAATTACATTAAAATGTGAATTATGGTAATGAACTTAGATTTATTTTGGTTTTGCATTATAAAATAAATGATAACTGATGAAAATGAAATGATTGAAACTTGAACAATTTAATTTTTGATTTGAAATGATAATGCCAGATAAACAGTTAAAATGTTTAATTAATGGAAATTGAAATAAAAAGCTGTATAATGTTAGTGAATTTTGGTTGGATTTAAAGATGAAATGTTTATGCTAACCTACAAATGGTAATGTTTATTTTGAGGTTAGGTTTTGGTAAAACAGGAATGTTTATTTGAATAGGAATGTAATATGTTTAGGGTAAGAAGGCACATATATACGCAACCAGTACTTTGCTAAAGGCAATCCAGTACGTCTAAGAGGGAAATAAATCAGTTGAGGATCTGGTTTGGTGTAAGGCCAATTATTGACATTTTGTTTGAAATGTTACAGAGCCTGGTGATACTGTGGCGGGTGCCTGTCTGACTTTGCGGTGTTGGGATCTCGAGAGGGAAGTCCAGTAATGTCATTCAGGTGCAGCCATAGTCACCGGGCTAGGGGGGTAGGTTACCCATGATTTTAGTAAAGAATTAAGGGGGGTTAGTGGCGCCATATCCTAGCTGATCCTCTTAGGTTTTTAGGCAATGAGTTTTTCTGTTTCGGCAGAAGACCTCTCATTGTTGCCTACTGTAACGGGACAATAATACGGGGTTTATTTTTATTCCTTAATAATTGTAATGAGTGGAGTCGCCCACACTGGGCCCCCCCCCCCCGGTTTGAATAACCAAAGCTTACTTTTTTAAACACCCAGTTGTCGGTTTGTGCAATAAGCTAGGCGAGGTGCGACAAAATCTGTAGCATCGGAATGTGTACGAGCGCGCATGTGCCGCTTTAGACAGAGTGAACGTCACAGTTTTCCTTGCCGCCGGCTTCGAGATTACGAGAAATTACGAGACGTGCGCTCAGCCAATGAAAAAGCAAGTTGCCAGGCCCAGAGTGACGCTGGCCATTTTTAAGACGCTTGATTTTGGCGTCAGTCGACGAGAACCTATAGAACTGCGCGGGTCAGCGAGTGAGCGCGCGGTTCCAGTAAACAGTGTAAGAATAATTAAGTCAGTGCTCGCGAGCAAAGTTAAGGTCGACCAACAAAAAGTTCTTTTAACTAACATAAAACCATAGTGAAAAGTGTAATTGAAACAATCGACAACGGTAAAAAATGTTAAAAAGTTTTCTAAACCTATTTTTGGAACAGAAGTGAAAGTGATTTAAGAAGTATGGGGGAACTCGGCGGATAGCGTGCACTGGGTGTAGTGAGTACAATTACTAGCTAAGCTAGCTGGGCAGAAAGCAAGTAAAACCATAAATAGATCAAATTAGGGAGTTCAATTCAAAAGGGGATTTAAAGAGCGTGTTTTTTTTTATATATTATGAAAGTACTGGAGCGTCTTTACATGCATATATAGATAATGATATAACTTATAATAATTTTTGGAAACAGGTTAATAGGAATAAGAAAAAATAAGAAATCATTTAACTTGTAATCTTTTTGAAAGCATTCATAAGATGTGGGAAATAATTTCAATAAACAAATGTAGTAATTGAGAGTCAATATTATTATGCCATACAACCCAATAACCAGTCTTACAGGTCACGAGTTCGCGTAAAGAACCCTGGATCCCACGAGCAGGTAAGAATTTTGGAAATGGTGAAGTTTAAATAGTTTATGGTTAAATAAATAAAGTTATTTTCAATTTGATATAAATGAAAATAACGAAATAACAGACGACAATGGTGTCAGAACAGGTGAGAATAATGATGGTGGTATGAATAGTAATCAGGTGAAAAGTGACGAGGTAAGTAATAGTAATAACTATAAAATTGATAGTGAGATAGTGTTGAATATGAATAATAATAAAGATGTAGTTGAAAATGAGATATCTGTGGGTGATACATTAAGTAATATTAGTGAAAATGAAAGTGGAAAGTTATTTGAAGTTAGTAACGTAGTGTTAGCGAGTGTTGATCAAATTGAGAGAGAGTGTGAAGAGAGGTTAGGTTGGCAAAGGGCAAATTTTCCCTGTTGTTTAAGTGGAGTAAAGACTCCACTAGTGATTTATGAGGACAGAGTTTCCTCCAGTGTGAGAGACGAGGTGTCTCTAAGTAGGTCCCCTGTGTATCATGAGTTCCCTGGAAAAGCCAGGATGTGTTATGATAACGTTGTATTGCCTTTTGTGTGGATTGAGAGATAACGGAAAATGGGGTTGTGCAAGTGATTTGGAGAGAGTGAGAGAAATAGAATTATTCACGTTGAGAGAGAGAGAGAGAGGTGATGTTATTTGAGGTTATTGGAAGAGAATTATTAGAGAAGATAAATATTGAGAGAATTAGTAATATTGTAGACTTGCCTTGGGGGATAATGAGTACAGAGATAATAAATGAAAATAGTATTATTGTTAGTAAAGACTTACCTTGGAGTAGAACCAGTGTACTTGTAGGAGATGAGTGTGGTGATGATATCACTAACCTGGGTTTAGCAACAAATACTGACGGAGACAGGACTAAAATTACCAGTGTAGACGGGTTTTATGAGTTAATAATGGGGAGTAATCTGGTGAATTATTCTTGCGGTATAGGGAATAAACCAACAGTAAAGAGTTATTATATAAATAATAATAATGTAATGAGTGTAATTAAAGATGAAAATTGTTATGTGAAAATAAGATTGATTTTCGATGATGGTGGTTAGTTAAATAGTAAATGAACATTTAATTATTTGAGCTAAAGGTAAATACTAGGCTTACTTATGTAATGAGGTGTGGTAAACAATAACATGATATGACGGAAAAAATTGTAGATAAATTTGTAGTGATGTTAAATGTATTTGTGTAGTAGGTTATGTTGTACTCTGTATTTTATGTAAACAACGTATGTATGTAGTAGGAATTGATTTTATAATAATAATAATAATCTCGTGCCAGACTAAATAAATAATGAGAGTAATTGTGAATTTTATAATGAAATTAACTGAATTGAAATTATTTTGAATAATGTAATCGAAGTAACTTAGTGTTTTAGAAACTGATGGAATTAAATAAATTTGAGATGAATTAATTAATTTAAAAAATTTAAACGATTTTCTGAAATTTAGACTTTGTAATAAATAGTAAATGAGTAAACGTAAAAGGTGATTAGGTATGGAGTCATATTGTTATTATAATGTATCAGAAGGTACATATGGTTATGTACGTTATATTTGTTGTGATAAATGTTTATATTTTGGAGTCTATGACAGTAATCATGTTTTTATTTGATTAAATGATTGACCATGTGTAAGTAGGAATTTTATAATGAAATTGAAGTAAAGTAAAATGTTTTAATAATGAAACTAAATGAGTTTGAAGGAATTTAACTTGGGTAAGGTATGTAATTTTTGGTCAAATTTGAATTTGGACTGTTTATGTTAATGTAATGATGTTAATGTTCAAGTTAAGTGTTTATTATGTTGTATATGTTGATTATGTACGTGTAGGTATCTAAAACATGTATGTAGTGTATTTTACATGTGATTCCCCACTTTCGGGCGGTCACGGCTTCACCGAACCCTGACCGTGGATTTGGAATATTGGTAACCCTGGTTAGGCATATTGTACCCTAACCATACTAGTTATTATTTTCAAAATTGGTGACTTTAGAAATTAACCGGGGGGTAAAGGTAAATAAGGGGAATCACCATAACTATGGAACAGCGCCTAACCATCGAATGGGATGGTACACCGTATAAGGGCATATAACTTATTTTTTAGTAGGATTACTGAGTGTCCTAGGACATCAGTAATGCCGAATGTTTTATAACGCTGAAGCAAGAACAGGGTAGGCAGCGTCTACACCCTAAAAAACTTCAGTTCTTGTGGATGCAAATGGGCGCTACAGTCCAACATCATTAAGCAACAGAGTGTGTGGAAAATGAGCTGGCCGTTACAAGCCAGGGGCATAGATATAGCATCTATGCAAGGAGGTAAATGCCTCATCCGGGTTTCCGGAAGGTGATTTACCCAATTGTAACTGGGTTAAGGGGGGAATATGATAAAATGATGTGGAAGGAGAAGTAACTGAATATTCAGTTAAGGATTACTTGACCGTAATCACGGTGAAATCGAGTTTGCTTTGCTCTGATTAGAGAGGTTATTGTTGTGACTCAATTACTGTTCTGTAATGGTTATGGTTTGTGTTGTATTAAAAGAAAGTTAATTTTCAATGATGAGAGTTAATTGTTTTGAATACTGAACATAATACTGTAACAATTTGGTAGTTAACAAGAACGTTTAAGGACTTATATTGTAGATACTTCTGTATTTGGTTTACTTGTGTTAAAGGTACTTAGAGTAAGGGTAGGTTCATACGATGATAAGACATCAGCTGATGCATGGTGTAATCGGTATATAGTTGTAATCGATTTGATGACAGTAATAAGTTTTTTATATTTTAATAATTGTCAGTAGATAATTATGAATGTTTTATAAATTAATTTAAAGATAGAAATGTTGGTAGTAAATTGTTTTGATTAGTTTTGATTTGGAGGTTATGGAAAATGATAGATAAATTTCATAATGAAAGTAAATAAATCAAAGATGCAATGAAATGAACTAAATTTGTTTTCAATAATGTAATTAAAGTGAATTAGAGTGTTTTGATTATGAGGTAATTAAAATTTATGTGAGAGGATTTAATTAAGGTAAAAGGTTTCAAGTAATACCATTAAAGTAATTAATTGAAAGAAATGGTCTAATTACATTAAAATGTGAATTATGGTAATGAACTTAGATTTATTTTGGTTTTGCATTATAAAATAAATAACTGATGAAAATGAAATGATTGAAACTTGAACAATTTAATTTTTGATTTGAAATGATAATGCCAGATAAACAGTTAAAATGTTTAATTAATGGAAATTGAAATAAAAAGCTGTATAATGTTAGTGAATTTTGGTTGGATTTAAAGATGAAATGTTTATGCTAACCTACAAATGGTAATGTTTATTTTGAGGTTAGGTTTTGGTAAAACAGGAATGTTTATTTGAATAGGAATGTAATATGTTTAGGGTAAGAAGGCACATATATACGCAACCAGTACTTTGCTAAAGGCAATCCAGTACGTCTAAGAGGGAAATAAATCAGTTGAGGATCTGGTTTGGTGTAAGGCCAATTATTGACATTTTGTTTGAAATGTTACAGAGCCTGGTGATACTGTGGCGGGTGCCTGTCTGACTTTGCGGTGTTGGGATCTCGAGAGGGAAGTCCAGTAATGTCATTCAGGTGCAGCCATAGTCACCGGGCTAGGGGGGTAGGTTACCCATGATTTTAGTAAAGAATTAAGGGGGGTTAGTGGCGCCATATCCTAGCTGATCCTCTTAGGTTTTTAGGCAATGAGTTTTTCTGTTTCGGCAGAAGACCTCTCATTGTCGCCTACTGTAACGGGACAATAATACGGGGTTTATTTTTATTCCTTAATAATTGTAATGAGTGGAGTCGCCCACACTGGGCCCCCCCCCCCCCGGTTTGAATAACCAAAGCTTACTTTTTTAAACACCCAGTTGTCGGTTTGTGCAATAAGCTAGGCGAGGTGCGACAAAATCTGTAGCATCGGAATGTGTACGAGCGCGCATGTGCCGCTTTAGACAGAGTGAACGTCACAGTTTTCCTTGCCGCCGGCTTCGAGATTACGAGAAATTACGAGACGTGCGCTCAGCCAATGAAAAAGCAAGTTGCCAGGCCCAGAGTGACGCTGGCCATTTTTAAGACGCTTGATTTTGGCGTCAGTCGACGAGAACCTATAGAACTGCGCGGGTCAGCGAGTGAGCGCGCGGTTCCAGTAAACAGTGTAAGAATAATTAAGTCAGTGCTCGCGAGCAAAGTTAAGGTCGACCAACAAAAAGTTCTTTTAACTAACATAAAACCATAGTGAAAAGTGTAATTGAAACAATCGACAACGGTACAAAATGTTAAAAAGTTTTCTAAACCTATTTTTGGAACAGAAGTGAAAGTGATTTAAGAAGTATGGGGGAACTCGGCGGATAGCGTGCACTGGGTGTAGTGAGTACAATTACTAGCTAAGCTAGCTGGGCAGAAAGCAAGTAAAACCATAAATAGATCAAATTAGGGAGTTCAATTCAAAAGGGGATTTAAAGAGCGTGCGTTTTTTATATATTATGAAAGTACTGGAGCGTCTTTACATGCATATATAGATAATGATATAACTTATAATAATTTTTGGAAACAGGTTAATAGGAATAAGAAAAAATAAGAAATCATTTAACTTGTAATCTTTTTGAAAGCATTCATAAGATGTGGGAAATAATTTCAATAAACAAATGTAGTAATTGAGAGTCAATATTATTATGCCATACAACCCAATAACCAGTCTTACAGGTCACGAGTTCGCGTAAAGAACCCTGGATCCCACGAGCAGGTAAGAATTTTGGAAATGGTGAAGTTTAAATAGTTTATGGTTAAATAAATAAAGTTATTTTCAATTTGATATAAATGAAAATAATGAAATAACAGACGACAATGGTGTCAGAACAGGTGAGAATAATGATGGTGGTATGAATAGTAATCAGGTGAAAAGTGACGAGGTAAGTAATAGTAATAACTATAAAATTGATAGTGAGATAGTGTTGAATATGAATAATAATAAAGATGTAGTTGAAAATGAGATATCTATGGGTGATACATTAAGTAATATTAGTGAAAATGAAAGTGGAAAGTTATTTGAAGTTAGTAACGTAGTGTTAGCGAGTGTTGATCAAATTGAGAGAGAGTGTGAAGAGAGGTTAGGTTGGCAAAGGGCAAATTTTCCCTGTTGTTTAAGTGGAGTAAAGACTCCACTAGTGATTTATGAGGACAGAGTTTCCTCCAGTGTGAGAGACGAGGTGTCTCTAAGTAGGTCCCCTGTGTATCATGAGTTCCCTGGAAAAGCCAGGATGTGTTATGATAACGTTGTATTGCCTTTTGTGTGGATTGAGAGATAACGGAAAATGGGGTTGTGCAAGTGATTTGGAGAGAGTGAGAGAAATAGAATTATTCACGTTGAGAGAGAGAGAGAGGTGATGTTATTTGAGGTTATTGGAAGAGAATTATTAGAGAAGATAAATATTGAGAGAATTAGTAATATTGTAGACTTGCCTTGGGGGATAATGAGTACAGAGATAATAAATGAAAATAGTATTATTGTTAGTAAAGACTTACCTTGGAGTAGAACCAGTGTACTTGTAGGAGATGATTGTGGTGATGATATCACTAACCTGGGTTTAGCAACAAATACTGACGGAGACAGGACTAAAATTACCAGTGTAGACGGGTTTTATGAGTTAATAATGGGGAGTAATCTGGTGAATTATTCTTGCGGTATAGGGAATAAACCAACAGTAAAGAGTTATTATATAAATAATAATAATGTAATGAGTGTAATTAAAGATGAAAATTGTTATGTGAAAATAAGATTGATTTTCGATGATGGTGGTTAGTTAAATAGTAAATGAACATTTAATTATTTGAGCTAAAGGTAAATACTAGGCTTACTTATGTAATGAGGTGTGGTAAACAATAACATGATATGACGGAAAAAATTGTAGATAAATTTGTAGTGATGTTAAATGTATTTGTGTAGTAGGTTATGTTGTACTCTGTATTTTATGTAAACAACGTATGTATGTAGTAGGAACTGATTTTATAATAATAATAATCTCGTGCCAGACTAAATAAATAATGAGAGTAATTGTGAATTTTATAATGAAATTAACTGAATTGAAATTATTTTGAATAATGTAATCGAAGTAACTTAGTGTTTTAGAAACTGATGGAATTAAATAAATTTGAGATGAATTAATTAATTTAAAAAATTTAAACGATTTTCTGAAATTTAGACTTTGTAATAAATAGTAAATGAGTAAACGTAAAAGGTGATTAGGTATGGAGTCATATTGTTATTATAATGTATCAGAAGGTACATATGGTTATGTACGTTATATTTGTTGTGATAAATGTTTATATTTTGGAGTCTATGACAGTAATCATGTTTTTATTTGATTAAATGATTGACCATGTGTAAGTAGGAATTTTATAATGAAATTGAAGTAAAGTAAAATGTTTTAATAATGAAACTAAATGAGTTTGAATGAATTTAACTTGGGTAAGGTATGTAATTTTTGGTCAAATTTGAATTTGGACTGTTTATGTTAATGTAATGATGTTAATGTTCAAGTTAAGTGTTTATTATGTTGTATATGTTGATTATGTACGTGTAGGTATCTAAAACATGTATGTAGTGTATTTTACATGTGATTCCCCACTTTCGGGCGGTCACGGCTTCACCGAACCCTGACCGTGGATTTGGAATATTGGTAACCCTGGTTAGGCATATTGTACCCTAACCATACTAGTTATTATTTTCAAAATTGGTGACTTTAGAAATTAACCGGGGGGTAAAGGTAAATAAGGGGAATCACCATAACTATGGAACAGCGCCTAACCATCGAATGGGATGGTACACCGTATAAGGGCATATAACTTATTTTTTAGTAGGATTACTGAGTGTCCTAGGACATCAGTAATGCCGAATGTTTTATAACGCTGAAGCAAGAACAGGGTAGGCAGCGTCTACACCCTAAAAAACTTCAGTTCTTGTGGATGCAAATGGGCGCTACAGTCCAACATCATTAAGCAACAGAGTGTGTGGAAAAGGAGCTGGCCGTTACAAGCCAGGGGCATAGATATAGCATCTATGCAAGGAGGTAAATGCCTCATCCGGGTTTCCGGAAGGTGATTTACCCAATTGTAACTGGGTTAAGGGGGGAATATGATAAAATGATGTGGAAGGAGAAGTAACTGAATATTCAGTTAAGGATTACTTGACCGTAATCACGGTGAAATCGAGTTTGCTTTGCTCTGATTAGAGAGGTTATTGTTGTGACTCAATTACTGTTCTGTAATGGTTATGGTTTGTGTTGTATTAAAAGAAAGTTAATTTTCAATGATGAGAGTTAATTGTTTTGAATACTGAACATAATACTGTAACAATTTGGTAGTTAACAAGAACGTTTAAGGACTTATATTGTAGATACTTCTGTATTTGGTTTACTTGTGTTAAAGGTACTTAGAGTAAGGGTAGGTTCATACGATGATAAGACATCAGCTGATGCATGGTGTAATCGGTATATAGTTGTAATCGATTTGATGACAGTAATAAGTTTTTTATATTTTAATAATTGTCAGTAGATAATTATGAATGTTTTATAAATTAATTTAAAGATAGAAATGTTGGTAGTAAATTGTTTTGATTAGTTTTGATTTGGAGGTTATGGAAAATGATAGATAAATTTCATAATGAAAGTAAATAAATCAAAGATGCAATGAAATGAACTAAATTTGTTTTCAATAATGTAATTAAAGTGAATTAGAGTGTTTTGATTATGAGGTAATTAAAATTTATGTGAGAGGATTTAATTAAGGTAAAAGGTTTCAAGTAATACCATTAAAGTAATTAATTGAAAGAAATGGTCTAATTACATTAAAATGTGAATTATGGTAATGAACTTAGATTTATTTTGGTTTTGCATTATAAAATAAATGATAACTGATGAAAATGAAATGATTGAAACTTGAACAATTTAATTTTTGATTTGAAATGATAATGCCAGATAAACAGTTAAAATGTTTAATTAATGGAAATTGAAATAAAAAGCTGTATAATGTTAGTGAATTTTGGTTGGATTTAAAGATGAAATGTTTATGCTAACCTACAAATGGTAATGTTTATTTTGAGGTTAGGTTTTGGTAAAATAGGAATGTTTATTTGAATAGGAATGTAATATGTTTAGGGTAAGAAGGCACATATATACGCAACCAGTACTTTGCTAAAGGCAATCCAGTACGTCTAAGAGGGAAATAAATCAGTTGAGGATCTGGTTTGGTGTAAGGCCAATTATTGACATTTTGTTTGAAATGTTACAGAGCCTGGTGATACTGTGGCGGGTGCCTGTCTGACTTTGCGGTGTTGGGATCTCGAGAGGGAAGTCCAGTAATGTCATTCAGGTGCAGCCATAGTCACCGGGCTAGGGGGGTAGGTTACCCATGATTTTAGTAAAGAATTAAGGGGGGTTAGTGGCGCCATATCCTAGCTGATCCTCTTAGGTTTTTAGGCAATGAGTTTTTCTGTTTCGGCAGAAGACCTCTCATTGTCGCCTACTGTAACGGGACAATAATATGGGGTTTATTTTTATTCCTTAATAATTGTAATGAGTGGAGTCGCCCACACTGGGCCCCCCCCCCAGTTTGAATAACCAAAGCTTACTTTTTTAAACACCCAGTTGTCGGTTTGTGCAATAAGCTAGGCGAGGTGCGACAAAATCTGTAGCATCGGAATGTCTACGAGCGCGCATGTGCCGGTTTAGACAGAGTGAACGTCACAGTTTTCCTTGCCGCCGGCTTCGAGATTACGAGAAATTACGAGACGTGCGCTCAGCCAATGAAAAAGCAAGTTGCCAGGCCCAGAGTGACGCTGGCCATTTTTAAGACGCTTGATTTTGGCGTCAGTCGACGAGAACCTATAGAACTGCGCGGGTCAGCGAGTGAGCGCGCGGTTCCAGTAAACAGTGTAAGAATAATTAAGTCAGTGCTCGCGAGCAAAGTTAAGGTCGACCAACAAAAAGTTCTTTTAACTAACATAAAACCATAGTGAAAAGTGTAATTGAAACAATCGACAACGGTAAAAAATGTTAAAAAGTTTTCTAAACCTATTTTTGGAACAGAAGTGAAAGTGATTTAAGAAGTATGGGGGAACTCGGCGGATAGCGTGCACTGGGTGTAGCGAGTACAATTACTAGCTAAGCTAGCTGGGCAGAAAGCAAGTAAAACCATAAATAGATCAAATTAGGGAGTTCAATTCAAAAGGGGATTTAAAGAGCGTGCGTTTTTTATATATTATGAAAGTACTGGAGCGTCTTTACATGCATATATAGATAATGATATAACTTATAATAATTTTTGGAAACAGGTTAATAGGAATAAGAAAAAATAAGAAATCATTTAACTTGTAATCTTTTTGAAAGCATTCATAAGATGTGGGAAATAATTTCAATAAACAAATGTAGTAATTGAGAGTCAATATTATTATGCCATACAACCCAATAACCAGTCTTACAGGTCACGAGTTCGCGTAAAGAACCCTGGATCCCACGAGCAGGTAAGAATTTTGGAAATGGTGAAGTTTAAATAGTTTATGGTTAAATAAATAAAGTTATTTTCAATTTGATATAAATGAAAATAACGAAATAACAGACGACAATGGTGTCAGAACAGGTGAGAATAATGATGGTGGTATGAATAGTAATCAGGTGAAAAGTGACGAGGTAAGTAATAGTAATAACTATAAAATTGATAGTGAGATAGTGTTGAATATGAATAATAATAAAGATGTAGTTGAAAATGAGATATCTATGGGTGATACATTAAGTAATATTAGTGAAAATGAAAGTGGAAAGTTATTTGAAGTTAGTAACGTAGTGTTAGCGAGTGTTGATCAAATTGAGAGAGAGTGTGAAGAGAGGTTAGGTTGGCAAAGGGCAAATTTTCCCTGTTGTTTAAGTGGAGTAAAGACTCCACTAGTGATTTATGAGGACAGAGTTTCCTCCAGTGTGAGAGACGAGGTGTCTCTAAGTAGGTCCCCTGTGTATCATGAGTTCCCTGGAAAAGCCAGGATGTGTTATGATAACGTTGTATTGCCTTTTGTGTGGATTGAGAGATAACGGAAAATGGGGTTGTGCAAGTGATTTGGAGAGAGTGAGAGAAATAGAATTATTCACGTTGAGAGAGAGAGAGAGGTGATGTTATTTGAGGTTATTGGAAGAGAATTATTAGAGAAGATAAATATTGAGAGAATTAGTAATATTGTAGACTTGCCTTGGGGGATAATGAGTACAGAGATAATAAATGAAAATAGTATTATTGTTAGTAAAGACTTACCTTGGAGTAGAACCAGTGTACTTGTAGGAGATGATTGTGGTGATGATATCACTAACCTGGGTTTAGCAACAAATACTGACGGAGACAGGACTAAAATTACCAGTGTAGACGGGTTTTATGAGTTAATAATGGGGAGTAATCTGGTGAATTATTCTTGCGGTATAGGGAATAAACCAACAGTAAAGAGTTATTATATAAATAATAATAATGTAATGAGTGTAATTAAAGATGAAAATTGTTATGTGAAAATAAGATTGATTTTCGATGATGGTGGTTAGTTAAATAGTAAATGAACATTTAATTATTTGAGCTAAAGGTAAATACTAGGCTTACTTATGTAATGAGGTGTGGTAAACAATAACATGATATGACGGAAAAAATTGTAGATAAATTTGTAGTGATGTTAAATGTATTTGTGTAGTAGGTTATGTTGTACTCTGTATTTTATGTAAACAACGTATGTATGTAGTAGGAATTGATTTTATAATAATAATAATAATCTCGTGCCAGACTAAATAAATAATGAGAGTAATTGTGAATTTTATAATGAAATTAACTGAATTGAAATTATTTTGAATAATGTAATCGAAGTAACTTAGTGTTTTAGAAACTGATGGAATTAAATAAATTTGAGATGAATTAATTAATTTAAAAAATTTAAACGATTTTCTGAAATTTAGACTTTGTAATAAATAGTAAATGAGTAAACGTAAAAGGTGATTAGGTATGGAGTCATATTGTTATTATAATGTATCAGAAGGTACATATGGTTATGTACGTTATATTTGTTGTGATAAATGTTTATATTTTGGAGTCTATGACAGTAATCATGTTTTTATTTGATTAAATGATTGACCATGTGTAAGTAGGAATTTTATAATGAAATTGAAGTAAAGTAAAATGTTTTAATAATGAAACTAAATGAGTTTGAAGGAATTTAACTTGGGTAAGGTATGTAATTTTTGGTCAAATTTGAATTTGGACTGTTTATGTTAATGTAATGATGTTAATGTTCAAGTTAAGTGTTTATTATGTTGTATATGTTGATTATGTACATGTAGGTATCTAAAACATGTATGTAGTGTATTTTACATGTGATTCCCCACTTTCGGGCGGTCACGGCTTCACCGAACCCTGACCGTGGATTTGGAATATTGGTAACCCTGGTTAGGCATATTGTACCCTAACCATACTAGTTATTATTTTCAAAATTGGTGACTTTAGAAATTAACCGGGGGGGTAAAGGTAAATAAGGGGAATCACCATAACTATGGAACAGCGCCTAACCATCGAATGGGATGGTACACCGTATAAGGGCATATAACTTATTTTTTAGTAGGATTACTGAGTGTCCTAGGACATCAGTAATGCCGAATGTTTTATAACGCTGAAGCAAGAACAGGGTAGGCAGCGTCTACACCCTAAAAAACTTCAGTTCTTGTGGATGCAAATGGGCGCTACAGTCCAACATCATTAAGCAACAGAGTGTGTGGAAAAGGAGCTGGCCGTTACAAGCCAGGGGCATAGATATAGCATCTATGCAAGGAGGTAAATGCCTCATCCGGGTTTCCGGAAGGTGATTTACCCAATTGTAACTGGGTTAAGGGGGGAATATGATAAAATGATGTGGAAGGAGAAGTAACTGAATATTCAGTTAAGGATTACTTGACCGTAATCACGGTGAAATCGAGTTTGCTTTGCTCTGATTAGAGAGGTTATTGTTGTGACTCAATTACTGTTCTGTAATGGTTATGGTTTGTGTTGTATTAAAAGAAAGTTAATTTTCAATGATGAGAGTTAATTGTTTTGAATACTGAACATAATACTGTAACAATTTGGTAGTTAACAAGAACGTTTAAGGACTTATATTGTAGATACTTCTGTATTTGGTTTACTTGTGTTAAAGGTACTTAGAGTAAGGGTAGGTTCATACGATGATAAGACATCAGCTGATGCATGGTGTAATCGGTATATAGTTGTAATCGATTTGATGACAGTAATAAGTTTTTTATATTTTAATAATTGTCAGTAGATAATTATGAATGTTTTATAAATTAATTTAAAGATAGAAATGTTGGTAGTAAATTGTTTTGATTAGTTTTGATTTGGAGGTTATGGAAAATGATAGATAAATTTCATAATGAAAGTAAATAAATCAAAGATGCAATGAAATGAACTAAATTTGTTTTCAATAATGTAATTAAAGTGAATTAGAGTGTTTTGATTATGAGGTAATTAAAATTTATGTGAGAGGATTTAATTAAGGTAAAAGGTTTCAAGTAATACCATTAAAGTAATTAATTGAAAGAAATGGTCTAATTACATTAAAATGTGAATTATGGTAATGAACTTAGATTTATTTTGGTTTTGCATTATAAAATAAATGATAACTGATGAAAATGAAATGATTGAAACTTGAACAATTTAATTTTTGATTTGAAATGATAATGCCAGATAAACAGTTAAAATGTTTAATTAATGGAAATTGAAATAAAAAGCTGTATAATGTTAGTGAATTTTGGTTGGATTTAAAGATGAAATGTTTATGCTAACCTACAAATGGTAATGTTTATTTTGAGGTTAGGTTTTGGTAAAATAGGAATGTTTATTTGAATAGGAATGTAATATGTTTCGGGTAAGAAGGCACATATATACGCAACCAGTACTTTGCTAAAGGCAATCCAGTACGTCTAAGAGGGAAATAAATCAGTTGAGGATCTGGTTTGGTGTAAGGCCAATTATTGACATTTTGTTTGAAATGTTACAGAGCCTGGTGATACTGTGGCGGGTGCCTGTCTGACTTTGCGGTGTTGGGATCTCGAGAGGGAAGTCCAGTAATGTCATTCAGGTGCAGCCATAGTCACCGGGCTAGGGGGGTAGGTTACCCATGATTTTAGTAAAGAATTAAGGGGGGTTAGTGGCGCCATATCCTAGCTGATCCTCTTAGGTTTTTAGGCAATGAGTTTTTCTGTTTCGGCAGAAGACCTCTCATTGTCGCCTACTGTAACGGGACAATAATATGGGGTTTATTTTTATTCCTTAATAATTGTAATGAGTGGAGTCGCCCACACTGGGCCCCCCCCCCCCGGTTTGAATAACCAAAGCTTACTTTTTTAAACACCCAGTTGTCGGTTTGTGCAATAAGCTAGGCGAGGTGCGACAAAATCTGTAGCATCGGAATGTGTACGAGCGCGCATGTGCCGCTTTAGACAGAGTGAATGTCACAGTTTTCCTTGCCGCCGGCTTCGAGATTACGAGAAATTACGAGACGTGCGCTCAGCCAATGAAAAAGCAAGTTGCCAGGCCCAGAGTGACGCTGGCCATTTTTAAGACGCTTGATTTTGGCGTCAGTCGACGAGAACCTATAGAACTGCGCGGGTCAGCGAGTGAGCGCGCGGTTCCAGTAAACAGTGTAAGAATAATTAAGTCAGTGCTCGCGAGCAAAGTTAAGGTCGACCAACAAAAAGTTCTTTTAACTAACATAAAACCATAGTGAAAAGTGTAATTGAAACAATCGACAACGGTAAAAAATGTTAAAAAGTTTTCTAAACCTATTTTTGGAACAGAAGTGAAAGTGATTTAAGAAGTATGGGGGAACTCGGCGGATAGCGTGCACTGGGTGTAGTGAGTACAATTACTAGCTAAGCTAGCTGGGCAGAAAGCAAGTAAAACCATAAATAGATCAAATTAGGGAGTTCAATTCAAAAGGGGATTTAAAGAGCGTGCGTTTTTTATATATTATGAAAGTACTGGAGCGTCTTTACATGCATATATAGATAATGATATAACTTATAATAATTTTTGGAAACAGGTTAATAGGAATAAGAAAAAATAAGAAATCATTTAACTTGTAATCTTTTTGAAAGCTTTCATAAGATGTGGGAAATAATTTCAATAAACAAATGTAGTAATTGAGAGTCAATATTATTATGCCATACAACCCAATAACCAGTCTTACAGGTCACGAGTTCGCGTAAAGAACCCTGGATCCCACGAGCAGGTAAGAATTTTGGAAATGGTGAAGTTTAAATAGTTTATGGTTAAATAAATAAAGTTATTTTCAATTTGATATAAATGAAAATAACGAAATAACAGACGACAATGGTGTCAGAACAGGTGAGAATAATGATGGTGGTATGAATAGTAATCAGGTGAAAAGTGACGAGGTAAGTAATAGTAATAACTATAAAATTGATAGTGAGATAGTGTTGAATATGAATAATAATAAAGATGTAGTTGAAAATGAGATATCTATGGGTGATACATTAAGTAATATTAGTGAAAATGAAAGTGGAAAGTTATTTGAAGTTAGTAACGTAGTGTTAGCGAGTGTTGATCAAATTGAGAGAGAGTGTGAAGAGAGGTTAGGTTGGCAAAGGGCAAATTTTCCCTGTTGTTTAAGTGGAGTAAAGACTCCACTAGTGATTTATGAGGACAGAGTTTCCTCCAGTGTGAGAGACGAGGTGTCTCTAAGTAGGTCCCCTGTGTATCATGAGTTCCCTGGAAAAGCCAGGATGTGTTATGATAACGTTGTATTGCCTTTTGTGTGGATTGAGAGATAACGGAAAATGGGGTTGTGCAAGTGATTTGGAGAGAGTGAGAGAAATAGAATTATTCACGTTGAGAGAGAGAGAGAGGTGATGTTATTTGAGGTTATTGGAAGAGAATTATTAGAGAAGATAAATATTGAGAGAATTAGTAATATTGTAGACTTGCCTTGGGGGATAATGAGTACAGAGATAATAAATGAAAATAGTATTATTGTTAGTAAAGACTTACCTTGGAGTAGAACCAGTGTACTTGTAGGAGATGATTGTGGTGATGATATCACTAACCTGGGTTTAGCAACAAATACTGATGGAGACAGGACTAAAATTACCAGTGTAGACGGGTTTTATGAGTTAATAATGGGGAGTAATCTGGTGAATTATTCTTGCGGTATAGGGAATAAACCAACAGTAAAGAGTTATTATATAAATAATAATAATGTAATGAGTGTAATTAAAGATGAAAATTGTTATGTGAAAATAAGATTGATTTTCGATGATGGTGGTTAGTTAAATAGTAAATGAACATTTAATTATTTGAGCTAAAGGTAAATACTAGGCTTACTTATGTAATGAGGTGTGGTAAACAATAACATGATATGACGGAAAAAATTGTAGATAAATTTGTAGTGATGTTAAATGTATTTGTGTAGTAGGTTATGTTGTACTCTGTATTTTATGTAAACAACGTATGTATGTAGTAGGAATTGATTTTATAATAATAATAATCTCGTGCCAGACTAAATAAATAATGAGAGTAATTGTGAATTTTATAATGAAATTAACTGAATTGAAATTATTTTGAATAATGTAATCGAAGTAACTTAGTGTTTTAGAAACTGATGGAATTAAATAAATTTGAGATGAATTAATTAATTTAAAAAATTTAAACGATTTTCTGAAATTTAGACTTTGTAATAAATAGTAAATGAGTAAACGTAAAAGGTGATTAGGTATGGAGTCATATTGTTATTATAATGTATCAGAAGGTACATATGGTTATGTACGTTATATTTGTTGTGATAAATGTTTATATTTTGGAGTCTATGACAGTAATCATGTTTTTATTTGATTAAATGATTGACCATGTGTAAGTAGGAATTTTATAATGAAATTGAAGTAAAGTAAAATGTTTTAATAATGAAACTAAATGAGTTTGAAGGAATTTAACTTGGGTAAGGTATGTAATTTTTGGTCAAATTTGAATTTGGACTGTTTATGTTAATGTAATGATGTTAATGTTCAAGTTAAGTGTTTATTATGTTGTATATGTTGATTATGTACGTGTAGGTATCTAAAACATGTATGTAGTGTATTTTACATGTGATTCCCCACTTTCGGGCGGTCACGGCTTCACCGAACCCTGACCGTGGATTTGGAATATTGGTAACCCTGGTTAGGCATATTGTACCCTAACCATACTAGTTATTATTTTCAAAATTGGTGACTTTAGAAATTAACCGGGGGGTAAAGGTAAATAAGGGGAATCACCATAACTATGGAACAGCGCCTAACCATCGAATGGGATGGTACACCGTATAAGGGCATATAACTTATTTTTTAGTAGGATTACTGAGTGTCCTAGGACATCAGTAATGCCGAATGTTTTATAACGCTGAAGCAAGAACAGGGTAGGCAGCGTCTACACCCTAAAAAACTTCAGTTCTTGTGGATGCAAATGGGCGCTACAGTCCAACATCATTAAGCAACAGAGTGTGTGGAAAAGGAGCTGGCCGTTACAAGCCAGGGGCATAGATATAGCATCTATGCAAGGAGGTAAATGCCTCATCCGGGTTTCCGGAAGGTGATTTACCCAATTGTAACTGGGTTAAGGGGGGAATATGATAAAATGATGTGGAAGGAGAAGTAACTGAATATTCAGTTAAGGATTACTTGACCGTAATCACGGTGAAATCGAGTTTGCTTTGCTCTGATTAGAGAGGTTATTGTTGTGACTCAATTACTGTTCTGTAATGGTTATGGTTTGTGTTGTATTAAAAGAAAGTTAATTTTCAATGATGAGAGTTAATTGTTTTGAATACTGAACATAATACTGTAACAATTTGGTAGTTAACAAGAACGTTTAAGGACTTATATTGTAGATACTTCTGTATTTGGTTTACTTGTGTTAAAGGTACTTAGAGTAAGGGTAGGTTCATACGATGATAAGACATCAGCTGATGCATGGTGTAATCGGTATATAGTTGTAATCGATTTGATGACAGTAATAAGTTTTTTATATTTTAATAATTGTCAGTAGATAATTATGAATGTTTTATAAATTAATTTAAAGATAGAAATGTTGGTAGTAAATTGTTTTGATTAGTTTTGATTTGGAGGTTATGGAAAATGATAGATAAATTTCATAATGAAAGTAAATAAATCAAAGATGCAATGAAATGAACTAAATTTGTTTTCAATAATGTAATTAAAGTGAATTAGAGTGTTTTGATTATGAGGTAATTAAAATTTATGTGAGAGGATTTAATTAAGGTAAAAGGTTTCAAGTAATACCATTAAAGTAATTAATTGAAAGAAATGGTCTAATTACATTAAAATGTGAATTATGGTAATGAACTTAGATTTATTTTGGTTTTGCATTATAAAATAAATGATAACTGATGAAAATGAAATGATTGAAACTTGAACAATTTAATTTTTGATTTGAAATGATAATGCCAGATAAACAGTTAAAATGTTTAATTAATGGAAATTGAAATAAAAAGCTGTATAATGTTAGTGAATTTTGGTTGGATTTAAAGATGAAATGTTTATGCTAACCTACAAATGGTAATGTTTATTTTGAGGTTAGGTTTTGGTAAAACAGGAATGTTTATTTGAATAGGAATGTAATATGTTTAGGGTAAGAAGGCACATATATACGCAACCAGTACTTTGCTAAAGGCAATCCAGTACGTCTAAGAGGGAAATAAATCAGTTGAGGATCTGGTTTGGTGTAAGGCCAATTATTGACATTTTGTTTGAAATGTTACAGAGCCTGGTGATACTGTGGCGGGTGCCTGTCTGACTTTGCGGTGTTGGGATCTCGAGAGGGAAGTCCAGTAATGTCATTCAGGTGCAGCCATAGTCACCGGGCTAGGGGGGTAGGTTACCCATGATTTTAGTAAAGAATTAAGGGGGGTTAGTGGCGCCATATCCTAGCTGATCCTCTTAGGTTTTTAGGCAATGAGTTTTTCTGTTTCGGCAGAAGACCTCTCATTGTCGCCTACTGTAACGGGACAATAATATGGGGTTTATTTTTATTCCTTAATAATTGTAATGAGTGGAGTCGCCCACACTGGGCCCCCCCCCCCCCCCCCGGTTTGAATAACCAAAGCTTACTTTTTTAAACACCCAGTTGTCGGTTTGTGCAATAAGCTAGGCGAGGTGCGACAAAATCTGTAGCATCGGAATGTGTACGAGCGCGCATGTGCCGCTTTAGACAGAGTGAACGTCACAGTTTTCCTTGCCGCCGGCTTCGAGATTACGAGACGTGCGCTCAGCCAATGAAAAAGCAAGTTGCCAGGCCCAGAGTGACGCTGGCCATTTTTAAGACGCTTGATTTTGGCGTCAGTCGACGAGAACCTATAGAACTGCGCGGGTCAGCGAGTGAGCGCGCGGTTCCAGTAAACAGTGTAAGAATAATTAAGTCAGTGCTCGCGAGTAAAGTTAAGGTCGACCAACAAAAAGTTCTTTTAACTAACATAAAACCATAGTGAAAAGTGTAATTGAAACAATCGACAACGGTAAAAAATGTTAAAAAGTTTTCTAAACCTATTTTTGGAACAGAAGTGAAAGTGATTTAAGAAGTATGGGGGAACTCGGCGGATAGCGTGCACTGGGTGCAGTGAGTACAATTACTAGCTAAGCTAGCTGGGCAGAAAGCAAGTAAAACCATAAATAGATCAAATTAGGGAGTTCAATTCAAAAGGGGATTTAAAGAGCGTGTGTTTTTTATATATTACGAAAGTACTGGAGCGTCTTTACATGCATATATAGATAATGATATAACTTATAATAATTTTTGGAAACAGGTTAATAGGAATAAGAAAAAATAAGTAATCATTTAACTTGTAATCTTTTTGAAAGCATTCATAAGATGTGGGAAATAATTTCAATGAACAAATGTAGTAATTGAGAGTCAATATTATTATGCCGTACAACCCAATAACCACTCTTACAGGTCACGAGTTCGCGTAAAGAACCCTGGATCCCACGTGCAGGTAAGAATTTTGGAAATGGTGAAGTTTAAATAGTTTATGGTTAAATAAATAAAGTTATTTTCAATTATTAGTAATTTTACAATGCACGGCATGACCGACAGCAGGCTGCGAGAGGACACATCTCCGATTTCCAAGTAACATTATTAATAATTAATTACCATGCAGCAGGAGCTTCCAGTCTGCCAGATTGCTAGTTGAAAAGAAAATGAACTAAATTCCTTACTTTGTGTGATGCGAACTTATATCTTTTACAAGAACTCTGTAATATACGAAGAGGTGTTAAAATTTCATGAACAGATTATAGCTTGTGCACTACGCGCAACAATATTGTAAACTAGTATTGATTTATGCAGTTATTGATTTATGTAGTTATGGATTTATACAGCAATTGATTCAGTTATTGATTTTTTAGTAATCGATTTATCCAGTATTTAATTTATTCAGTAATTGATTTTTGCTCCGCTGGCTGACTCATAATTTATAAAAGTAAGAGGCTGATTTTCGTTGTGTAATACATAAATTCACGTTGACCTGCTCACTAGTTAGTGGTACTGACTGTTTTCACCCCCCCCCTCGTATTTAAGATAGATAGACTATTTAAATGTATTTTGTGTTATGTTCATTTGGGCCCAGGACAGCAGCGCATAACATTATCAAAATTACTTAATCTTGTAATTACTTTACTCTTGTTAAAACATAAAACGTTACAGGTAAACAATCCTTTCCCCTTAACCGATCTTTACCAAAATCAATAGGCCTTGAGTCTTCTACAATTCAGGGATGTATGCACAAAAATATTTGATTCTGTTTGAATTTGCGGCTGTTATCGTTTGCCATAGAAAAAATTCTACACACAGACAGACAGACACAGACAGACACTTTTCGAAAAATGACTTTTCTTCATGTTTTGAGTGTAGTACAATCAGAATCAGCCGTTATCTCGAACACGATTTTTTTTTGCCATGACCATACTTCCATTTTCCTTATGGAACATGGAAGTAATATACAAAATCATTTTCACTTAAAACGTACTCATAGGTCAAATGTCACTTTACACTGAACACAACAGACTGAAAAAGACTACGAAGATTGTACAGTAAAAGCATACAAAGATTGTACAGTAAAAACATAAACAGCTTATCATTAGAGCTGTCAATTTCTCATTATAAATCGTGGTCAGTAAACAATACATTTTTTACGAGGTGAAGCCCATCATTTCTCGTAAACAACTCTCATACAAATAGAACTTGGCACTATATACAAATGCAGGTACAGACATAACATACATGCAGGATAACTGTTTACAACCTACACTTTCTCTTTTAGAGAGGCAGCACAGATTCCATTACATTGAAGACACTTTTGGGGGGCTTGCACGTATGAATGTTTATATTATAGCCGGCAAAAAAATTATTTTTAACAATTTCGGACCTATGCCCATATGTTGTACAGGTGCACGTTAATTCCATTCCTTCCTATGCCCGTGTTGTAAAACTAACTTCAGCCAAATGTGCAGCTAACCACGTGTTTGTCCATCCCATTGCGTGATTTTGAAATGTTTGTTTTTGAGGGTTTGTAGGCTTGCTTTATGAAAATCTTTGATTAGTTTCTGTGGTTAAAAAAAATGGATTGATTAATTCCATGTTTTGGAAATATTTAAAGACACATGCCTACTCATTAAGATGAAGTTTTAGAAACTTTGTATAAAACAGCATATGTGCTCCTACAGAACAGTAGTAGTGTCTGCTAAATACAGGAGAAAATTTGTGCAAGTTTGTTGTTTATTTTATTTGTATTGCAGTGTAAAATGTCATCTTTGTTTGGTGATTTTGTTAAGTTTTAGATGTCTAATAATGTAAAGTTTATGTTTCCACATGAACCTTGTTAACTACAACAAAATAAATAGCAAATAATGAATTCTTTTAATGTTTGTACTTCTTTCATTTCACAAAAATCTAATCCCCCCTCCAAAACTTCCTGGCTGTGCCACTAGACTTACTACCTGTATTCGAGTTTTTTTTTTAAGTGGATTTCACAAAAAACGAGAAAGGTTAGTAGTTAAGTTAGTTTGCATATTAACCTAACAACGTCAATTTTACCTTATTTACGTCAAAAAACGCACCTTATTTCTGCGATTTTTTTGCTGCCGCACTAGGTTTTGACCTGTAGTATACGTAGAAACAAAAAAAACGTGTTTTTTTTTTGCAACTTTTGTGGCTGTCGGAGACAAGGAAATCACTCGGAACTATTACCCCCGAGTTATATTTTGTGTTTCGTTTTCCCCTGCATATCTAACGAAACCTTGAGTTATAATTTAAACTAAGCGTTATATGGGATTTATGTGATTGTCAATATTACGCATTACACATTGTCATAATTTTCTGATGTGTATAAATGTTGTCAATATTACGCATTACACATTGTCATAATTTTCTGATGTGTATAAATGTTAATTTTCTACAGTAAATCGTGTTGAGACTGTTACTATCATTTTGCATTTGAGTAATGATATTCTGATGGTCAATACCAAACCTCTGTTTACGCTTAAACTGCATCATCAACGCATGATAACATACACGTATCAATAACTACGTTTAGCTTTAACAAGTAAAGGTGGCGACTGCCCGAAATTCGGTTATTCCGCTATAAATATTTACACTTACACTTCGCGATCTGGTGTTCATTCTGTGTGAGATGACACGTAATATACAACTGAAATTTATTTAATTTCACTACGTCCGGTAGCACTTTAAAATGAGTATATGTAACCAATAACGAACAAATAAAACCAATGGTGAAAAACTTTGAACCAAATTCTTCTTCAGTTCCACACACAATTGTAACAAAACTACATAACATATGACAGGAATGACAGCTTCTACCACAGAGTACAAATATATACTTAAGAAATGTTAAAATGTCTGCCTCTACAGCGCTCTACACAGTACACTCCGAGTACACTCTACATTCACATTTGAACACTCCAGTAATGCCACCAGTAAACACAAACAAATAATTAATACATACACTTGTTTGCCATATGATCATATACGAATACTAAAAAATAAAATATTCTTCTGAATTACCATTTAGGCAAACCACATGCGTTTAAAATTGTATTACTGTATTTGATTAATATTTAAAAAAAGGACATCTTTTAAAAATTGATATTCGTCACATTCCTTGTAAACCACATATGGTTAACCATGTAAGTGCAAGCGAAAAAATATGATCCAGTTACAAACACGGAAAGTTCGTGGTAAAAATCCAAAATGGAGCCGTTGTCAAATTTAGTTAAGGTTTCTCTTGCAAATTATTTAGCGGAATTACCTTTACCTAATTCAGTTGGAGGTTGGTTTAGGCTAGGAGGTAAGTATAAGTACAGATTTACAAATAAAGTCAATTAGCTAAAATAATTTTGTTTGTCACTTAAATAACCGAAAATCTGAATTCCATTGTGTTTTGTAAGGTGTTCAAAAATATGCCAAGGCCCAGCTTTCCTGGGGAAAGTAACTTTTATTTTAATTGATTTAAAATTATATGCACAATATGTTTCGCATCACATGAAAGTCTTTAAGAAATAGCAAAGATTAAAGACACGAAATGTATCATAACATTTTGCCCAGTAAATGTTTTACGTTCTCCAGGAAGCATTAAATTTAATCTATGCTGGTCTAATTATTGTTACCCATAGCATATTGAAAATTTAAAACCAAACAGTTAATCTAAAATGGGCGTATTTTGCATTGTTAACAATTATTGTAATTTATGTACACCAGCCTTTAGCAAAAAAATTATACAGAAAATTTAGGATAACATTTAAATTTTATAAGTTTTTCCACTTGCTAAACTTACTTGTATGCTATATAAATTTCTCATATTTCTATATTTAATATTTCGTGTTTCATTTCTGTCTGGAATCCATGTGGATTACCTATCCACAGTCGCCACATTTTTCCTAAGCAAAAGTGAGCTGTATGAGAAACATAACCTGAGCAAATGCTATCAGATTGTTCTCTATGTCACTGGACCAGCGATTTCAAACTGGCAGCTACAACTATATCTTAGAAAACAATTTTAATGATTATGTATTTATTTACTTTTGATAAGTAAATGAACATGAAGTATTATTTTAACTGAGAAAGGGCTTGCAGGAGAAACCCATGAAAAAATGTTTCACTTACTCATTAACAAAACTACTCGCTGAATAGTACAGTAGATTTCAGTTTAATGTGATATAAATTTGCACTAGTTCTCTTTTACTTTCATCATATTTTAAGATCCAGTCTATTTCCTTCCCTGCCTTGGCTATACAAAACAGACATGCTTGTCCACGTTTCTTCTGTGATTCAAAGTCAGTTGCATATGTTATTCAGAGTTACCTTTTAAATGTTTTCAGCTCATTATAGGCATTCCTGCTTTAGTGGCTGCAAGGGATCAACTTCAGTTTTCACATTGAAGATTTTATGTTTAATGTGTTTTTACATCTTCATTATTATAGGTCACTGACATAATAAAGATTGTACCAGTAAAGGTGTGTGTGTTTTATTAAATAATAATTACTTCGCAAATATATTTTATCGCAATATTTCTACTTGACACACATTTCACAGAATCAGTCTGTATAATCAGAGGTTTCTATGCAATTTAACGGATTCATAAATGGGTGTTTTTTTGTAAGTTAGAAACTACTGTACTAGGCTTCCAATTATAAATATAACTTTTACAAAGTTATAAAATATTCTTAAAAAAAAAAAACAGATTTATAAGTTATCTAATAAAAGCTTAGTTGACAAAGAAACTATAATGACAGCTTAACAATGAGGTAATATAACATATGCTCAAATGATAATAACTAACTAACTATGCTCAAAATTGATACAAAATTGTATTTTTTCAATTTAGTTAATTAGTTTACAATTACATATTTGTCAACCATACTCCCACAGTAATAAAAACAATTTGTGCATTGAAAAAAACAAACAGCATGTGATTGTAAATATGCCTTTATCCCAGTCTCTAGCAGAGTAAGAAAACTCAAAGCAGGCTTATTTAAAATGTTTTTCCTATCATATTCCACTTACTAGTGTTTAATGGCAGAAATTTTTCAAGGAGACACAACATTTTATGTGATAAGACAATATAAACACTATGAAACTGTAGTGTGGTGTTGTGTGCAGGGCTACTGTGACGTCACCGTATAGTGGTACAGTTGCATTGTACTTAGCGGAAGTCTGCATGTAGCACTCGTCGAGAACGGTCGCAGTGTGTTCCTGGCCAAAATTTTCATCACCAAATCATGAATGGACATCTGCTCATACAGTACTGAATTTGAAAGTTCTGCTAGGAAAAAATCGTTGGAACACCTGCCCCATTCTCTAGATCACACCCCACGTAACGTTTTTCTTTTTCCAAAGATGATGGAAACACTGAAGGCAGGAGAGCACACACTTTGATGCCATTAGAAGGAATACAATGGCAGACTGAAGCCAGTTCCACAAAATCACTTCCAAAACAGCTTTCATGGGTGGACAAGGCACTAGCATCATTTCATAAAGTATCTAAAAAATTAAATATTCTTTTGAAGAAGTCAGCATAATCTTCTTCAGAAAGAAACCAAAAATGGTTTGTTCCAGTCACAAGTAGTTAGACTAGTGCTGGTGACTCCAGCAGTTTTTTGGATGCCGTACACCTCTCCATCCTTTCGGCTTGTAATTCCCTAGTTGTTTTGGGATGTGGTGAGTCATCCATTTGGTTAAGTTGTTCCAAGCATTTTAGCTGATATTGGACAATTCTATCAAGTATACTCATAATATTCGTCTCCTGCCGAACATCAGCATTTGTTATGCAATCTTGGAAGAGTATATCCTTCTATGTGCCAAAGAAATCTCATTCTGGCCACTTGAACAGGAGTGGCCTGGAACTTTGTTACAGTACAATTCTCAGACCCATAAAGAAGTGTGCGAAGGGTCATCACCTTGTAGAACTTCAGACATGTCTCTTTCCTTGTTGTTTTTAGAGTTCTAATTGTGTGGTTGAACATGTGCAGCTTCTTCACAACATCATTGTTTGTAATGTAAGACACACTACAGGCCAGATGTTCAAAATTACTGACCCACTCCAGAACAGTACCATCTACAGCAGTTTTTGCTCATATGAGATTGGCTCCATGAAAAACCATCACCTTGGTCATGGTGAGATCTGTACATGGTCAATGTAGAGATCTGTAATCTGAAATCTTTGCAGAATTGACTCAGTGAGTGTACAGCCATCTGCAAGCTGCATTCCGAGTTTGACAAGCTAGTTTGGTCATCAGCAAATAACAATGTGTCAGCTGTGGAGTTACCAATCATAAAGTGTTATGGAAGGTTCATCTGCCAATATTGTGTATGACATTGTCTATATATTAATTAAAAAGAGGTGACAGTGGGCATCCTTGTACTCCACAGTTGATTAGGCCCCCACTAGGAGTTGAACTCCATCTTCCTGTCTCAATTAAGATTTTGTTTTTCACATAAAGACTTTGTATGGCTCCGATGAGGTGTTATGGGATCCGTTTCTTTGCCAACATTTCCCAAGTTTGGTAGGGAAGATAATTTTTTTACTTTGTTATTATAAGAATATTGTTAAAATTTAATAAACAGAATTATCACTGTTGCACACCACTATAGAAAAATTATTCCGATTAGCGCTTTCAAGCTTCTCATCTCATTGTCAGATCGAAATAGCTAATCGGATTAATTTTTCTATAGTGGTGTGCAACAGTGATAATTCTGTTTGTGATTATAACCACTAACACAACTTTCTTAATTAAAATTTAATAGCGCTACATGTTGGAAAAAGTTTTTTTAGGGAATAAATACATCCCAGTAAGGGTAGTTTATATTTTACAAAATACTAAATCGGACATGTGGTGGTTTTCTTAATTTTTCTGTCTCAGGTTTTAGATTAAATTTATTTAAAACATGTAGTATTACAATACTACTTTAGATTTTTTAGGGTTATCTCTTACTTAATATTTATTGGCCATCGTTTGGTTATCGCATACTAATAGTGAGTGTAAAACCCATGTATGCATTGTATTTCTCTACTGTGACCATTTTCTCACCCAGGACTTGAACAAAGAATAGTTGATCAGTCCATGTAGGATTTCACATCTAGAATTACATGAAAATGAAAGCTTGTTATGTGTTACATAAATTTGAAATTATGTAACTAGTAAGAGTAAATTTAAACAGCAGGGTAAAGGAGATGGTACATGGTGGTCTGTGGTTGCAGAGATTGCCAAGTGTGCATATTGTAGGTTCAAGATTGACCCAGAGCAAAAGCAAACAGAGCCGTCCTACTGTTTGAACCCTCTAATACAATGTCCCTCTTAAAGGGACCAATCACCAATCAGAGAGGCTTATATGACATCTATTAGAACATGTATAAGGCTTCTTTAATCATTCTACCCTTCTTTTGGGAGATTGTGGGCTGCTGCATCGCATTTGCCACAGGCCCAAGGACAAGTGTGGAAAATTTTGCACTGAAAGATTAATATGCAGCTAACATATTAAAGCATGATGGAAAACAAAAAAAAATATATTTTTATCATCGTTGATTCTATAAAAATAATTGAAATCCCCTAGAATAGATTTTGGGAACAACTTGTAGTTTTTTGCGTGTATAGAATAAATTCTAAATTACTTTTTGCTAGCATATGTGTTCAACTATGTTAATTTTTTCAGTGAAAGATTGGGCTTCACTAATTCCTTTCTTTGCTGCTATTGGAGGTGTATCATATGCAACATATCGTCTCTTCAGGCCTAAATCAGTGAGTTGTCATATCAGTTTAGCAAAAAATTGTGAAACTGTTTACATGAGAAAACAATATCTTGTTATAAGAAGAGAAACAAAATTAAAACAAATTGTAATAGAAACATATCTGACAAGCAACGTACTATAAATGATTGTGATATCTGAATCAGTGTACAGTGAAACCTCCCTTGTCCGGACACTTACCGTGAAATAAATTTTGTCCGCATAAGGGGAGTGTCCGGCTATGGGGAGTGACAAAGTTTTCAGAATTGTTTAACATAATTAAGGAAATGTTAAATGAAGTATGAAAATTCACTTTTACTTTTACTGTACTAATAATTAATTTATTTCTCAATTTAACATTTTTATTTAACAGATCCTTAAAGCAAAATATGAAAAAATAACAGTATGTGGTTTATAATGTACTGTACTACTGTATAATAAAAAAATACTAAAATACAGTATTATTAAGTTTATAAAAAATCATACAACTGCAATCTTTTACAAAAAATTATTGCCGTTTGAAAAAGTCTGTCAAACTAGTTTGTTTAGAGAATTTTAATTTTACAATTTGTTCTTCAGTGTGCATAATTAAATCGCAGATCATATTTAAAACGTTAGAATCATTCTTAAATTTGTAAAACATTTTAAGATCGTTTAGTCCTTGTAGCGTGTTTTGGTAGGTGTTAAAAGGATTATGTGTATCTTCGTTAGTTTCAATTTCTTCCTCTTGTTCGCTAGCATCATCAACATTTGTTGCAGTATTGATCAGGTTGGAAATCTAAGGGCATATGAAAGAAAAAAGTAAACCTACTGTAAGGATAATCATTACACCGTAAACAAGCAAAATTTACAGTACGGTACTGCCTACATTGAACACGAATACAATAACATGATAACATAACGGCATCTCACCTGAGTGCTTGTGTCCTCGATAGCTAAGCTGGAGTCGATTTCAGGATATTCTTGCAAATTGCATGAATTAAATTGGCTTTAAAATTGTGTGAAGTCTTCGTGAACCTGTACTGCTTTCGTTGGTTCACAGTGGATAGGATCTTTGCAAAAAGACGCTTTTCTGAAGCAGTTAACAACGGTAGTTTTTGTGACAGCCTTCCATGCTTTATCAATCCATCCTACGGCCTGAAGAACATCTATTTTTTTCACCAAATCTTGCTGTGTTGTGGTTTCACTTGTGTTGGATATCAAATGCATTAAAACTAGCTTACGGTATTTGTGCTTAAAATTTTTTATGATCCCTTGATCTAGTGGTTGTGATGTTGCGGTAACATTAGGTGGGAAAAAGACGAGTTCAATGTTTTGCAGCGTTAATCGTTGGTGACAAGCAGCGTTATCGATGAAGAGCACTATTTTGCGATTTTTACATTGCATTAATCTATCAAATTTTTCTAGCCACGAATTCATGATGTCGCATGTCATCCACAATTTACTATTGCTCGCCCACTCTACAGGAAACTTATCAATATCAAGTCCTTTAAAACACCGAGGTCTAGCTGCCTTACCAATAACTAAAGGCATCAATTTTTCTCCGGTCATACTGGCACACAATAAAATCGTTAAGCGTTCTTTAGCGACTTTTCCCCCACTACACGTTTCATTTTTTAAACATAATGTTTTATCCGGTAAGGCTCAAAAAAGCAGACCTGTTTCGTCTGCGTTAAAAACATTTTCCGGCAAATAGGCTGACAGTAGATTTGGGAAATGTTGCATCCACTCGTTTACAACATTAACATTCACTGCACCTGCTTCACCCGAGATTGCCTTAAAAGAAATAGAATGCCTGTTTTGAAATTTTTCTAACCAGCCATTAGAAGCTTTGAAATCAATTTCCCCTAATTCCTTAGAGACTTCAAGAGCCTTTTCTTGAAGCATTGGTCCAGAAACGGGGATTTTTTGGGCTCTTACCCGCTGAAACCATTCAAAAACTACTTTATCAATTGTTGTACAGTACCCAGACCAGGTCCAACAAATTTTCGCCGAACATATAATTTCCATTCTGAAAATTATTTAAAATATTATCTTTGTTTTTAATAATTTCAGCCGCACAAGTTTTACCAATTTTAAAATGTTTCGCAATTTTACGAACACCACAATTTTCTCGTGTCGCGTACTCGATAATTTTTATTTTTTCACTCCGGCTTAAAACTTTTCGAGGGGCCATTTATAAAAAAAATTGGTGATAAAAAATTGTGAAAAAGTTACATAATTTCAAATCTTCACTTTAAACTGTAAACACTGAAGTACTGTACTGTACTGACAAATATAAAATCACTAGTTAAAATAACTGCACTGTTATTTAAAAGTAAGCTCGTAATGCGTACTATCGCAATATGCACACAGAAGCACTTGTTCGAGTGAGTGACCAAAGTCAACTAAACTACGAAAATAGAATACAGTACCCGCTATTTACGGTTATGCACATTCAATCAAAACAGGCCTAGTTCTGGAAATACCCCCCCCCCATGCTGTTTAGCAACTTTCATAACAAAGTGGTTCATTCCTGGAATTTGCAAAATTAAGCGTACAACAGTTACTGTGTATTATTTACAGCCTACTGCAGTCTAAACATAAGTCACGTTCGTTGCAAACAATAAACACAAGTTATTTTTTATCAATACCCATCCATTATTCCAAGAAAATAAATAAAATTATGCTGTATAGGCGTATTTCTTACATTATTGAATTGTAACTTAAAGTATTAAAATAAAATCCAGTCCAACGTGTTAGCATTTTGTCCGCAAAAGAGAGGTTAATGACACATAATACCATAACTCTTAGTGTCCGTGTCCGGCCAAGAGAGTGTCCGTCTATAGGAGGGGGGAAATACATAGTAAAATATAGAAAATTCCTTGGTTCCTTAAAAAGTGTCCGTATAAGAGAGTTGTCCGCTTATCGGAGGTGTCCAGAAGTAGAGGTTTCACTGTATATGTTTTTTAGGAATATATTTTGTTTAACATGAAATGTACATATAACTTATTCACCGTGGCCACAACAACTTTCCTCCAGCTTGTTAAATTATATACTCTGAATGTTATAATTAAGGAGTGAAATGACCGAAGTAATTAAAAATGTTTTCTTACTTCTTGAATCGGGCTTCCAGAGTGAAGTAACTCCGATGGCCCGATGTCCATGGTACACCGCCGCCGCAAGCGCCCAATGACTCCTGCTTCTCAGCACGTCGTCCAGGCTGCCATTCCTGCCTATCAGTGCAATCAGTGACCCCCTGGCCGGATTTTGGAAGGACACTTTAGCAGAACATGCTCCAAAGTTTCATCCTCTCCCTAGCAGACTCCACACCTTGGGGAGTCCCTCATGTTGAAACGGTACAGGTAGTGGCTGGTGACTATGTGGCCAATTCTTGCTCTTGATGCGAAAGTAGCTGTAGCTCTTGCCACACCGCGGTACAGGGAAGAGTCAGCAGGTTCTTTTTGGATCCGGAAGAGTGTTCTTCCTGTCTTTGTCTTTTTGTCTCCAGCGCTCCATCCACTCCATTCGAAATTTGTCTGCTACAGCTTTCCTGCATTTTGCCAGTGAATATTGAGGGGGCTGCACTGGCGCCATCTTCGCAGCCTCCTTCGCTATAATGTTCGCTCTTGACCTATCATGAGAAAAAGAGGAATCGCCACATTAAGAAGAATTGAGTTATGGTGCCCTTCAAGGACTGTTGCAGAGGAACTCTATTTAAAGTAATTAAAAATGTATAGGGTAGAAAATTTGTTGACCACTGAAAAGATTTTAATGTTTTTTTTTAATGTTTTTGTATTTCTATTCTACATTAGTAATTAACTTGGCCATAATTTCAAGCTTTGTTGTGATTTGCTGTTTGTACGTAACACAAATCTTACAACAGAATATCCTGTAATAATTTTGCTCATTTGTAATTTACACTCATGTCAAATATTATGTACTTTTCCACTTTGATCTAAGAATCTGAATGACCAAGGCATACAAAAATATTGTGTCTATACCTCTTCAACCATACAAAAGTGATTCATTGTGTGTTTGCTCCACAATCATGACAACACTTCAGTTACAGACATGACTGAAAAGTAACAGACAAGTTAGAAATACTGTACTCATTGTAACTATTTTGTAAAGAACCGTATTAAATGAACTAATATAATTTCACTCTTAAGAAATTGTAAGTTGTATACTGTGATATTTTTTCCTCATATTTTATTTTATACAAGATAACTTGTTTCAGAGTTCAGTGTTTCTGCAAGCGTTTTATGATGTTAAAAAGTAATAACGGTTATATAGAAGGTAAATGAGAAGAGTAGCTGAGTAGTAGGTCAACACTGATTAGCACTTATTAACTGCCTTATCAGTTATGCTGTAAAACGTATATAATTGTTATCAGTTTAAGTGTTTATTGTGTGTGTGTGTGTGTGTGTGTGTGTGTGTGTGTGTGTGTGTGTGTGTGTGTGTGTGTGTGTGTGTGTGTGTGTGTGTGTGTGTGTGTGTGTGTGTTACAAATACATACTTATGTACTTCAAGCATTCACGTAATAACAAGTGAGTTCCTGATACCTGGAATAAACAATTTAAAACTAGTTGCACATGTTTTTGTGCTTTAATATAGTTATACTCTCTCTGTTCCAGCTAACTTGAATTAAGCCACCATTTTAATGTGACCATTAAGAATAAGTTATTAAAAATCTATAACCGAAAATTAAAAATCATTTGTGTGTAATATGTTTTTAAATCCCACAGTTTTTTCAGGCTGTTTTGTAACAATTACTGTCATCAGCTGTAATCCTGCGAGTACTCTGAATACTAACTTCACTGACACAGAACTGATACAGTGTGTTTTGAAATTTCACCATGTTAATTCCTAAAAACATTTTTAACTTAATTCTGGTGTGCAAAATTCTGTGATTGGGTTTAGTTAGTGTGCATAGCAGTGAAAAAATGAGCATTTTTATATGAACAGTTTTAACCTGAGTATGAATACCACTCTTCTGTCCACCCAGGACTACAGCTCCTTCGTAGTTCTGTGATGAAGCTAATAAAGCTTTCATGAATTTGGCCCTTTAATTTGTATCTTATGTTAAATGCTGATTAAGACAATATTGTCCCGTCAGCTGTTTTCTCTACTGTCTTAATTATAATGCAGTGTTTCATTTACTTCAATACAAATTAACTGAAATATGCGCACCATAAATTTAATATAGTTTCTAATAGTGTGTTCTCAATAGTTTAAAAAAAAGAAGCCCTAAAAACTTTTTTTTTTTTTGTCAGGAGGTTGTTTTAGAAATTTCTCAAGCTCTGACATTACATTGACTAAGGTATGAAAATTTTAAGATTATCAGTGATGTATGTTTCATCATGTCTTCTTAAGGCGAGCGTATATTTGCTGCAAATTTAATACAGTTGATTAGCTTGTTCAGTTTCTTAAGTGTTTATTGACACATTTTCATTAAACTGTTAAACAGTTATCATTGTCTAACTAGCACCAATTATTAACCTTAACGGGCATAGCAAATTCTACCTCTATATTCATATCTTTTTACTAGACTAGACTTTTTAAAATTTTCATGAAAATGATTTCTGGTCATGAATGTCATTTAATGTCCATGTGGATTCACCAGATTTCATTTCCTAGTATGCGTAACAAAGAAATGTTATATTGTCCCAATTTTCGGTCTTTTATGCCATTGTCCTGATTGTCAGTATTCATTTCCACACGTTTCATCTGTAGACCATGACGGACATCTTCAGTGGTGCGGGAATACAGATCACAAATGACTACAAAGACTTTCCCGTTAAGCCACTTCTATTTATATACTTTTTTCAGGTGTTGGTTAGTCATTTTTTTGGCTAATCATATCGTCTCCTTTTTGGATTGGCTTGCTTATTATACCATGTTTCAGTGCTGGTATCCAGTATTTGTTGAGCAATAATGACTCCTCTTAGTGAGTAATCACGTTGTCATGTCCCATCCCTGTTTAGGCACCCTCTCAGAAAGACCAGAACTGTTTTCATTGGGCGTGTCTCGGAAACTGCAGTCAGGCCATGGATGCAAAGACACCCCACTCAAACAACGCAACACAACACAACCTCTTTCTTATTTATGCTACGGTCACTGTGCTTATATTGTAATAAAAGGATGTTTTAATAAACTGTTTAAAAAAATTTTATTTATAATTATTTATTTTTTTATATTAATTTTATTTAATTATTTAATTATGTTGTGTTTTTATTATTTTATTAGAATTGGTAAAGAAATATTTGTATCCCCGCGTTAAATAGATTATGTCGTAGCCAAATCGATTGAAGGTAGCTGTCAATTCAGCGCCTTTATTTCTTCTTCTGCTCGTCTTTTTCCTTTCTGAAGTCCTCGTTTATAAATTGAGAATGATGTATTTTAAATTTAGCTACTTAACTAGTCAATAAAACGCCAAGTTAAAACAAATAATTATATTTATTATGAGTAATGCGATTATTCGACTTGCGTCGACTATTGCTCTCGGAGTCGAGACTGGATCTCAGGTCGATTAACACATTTGGGTTAAGTTATATCAAATTAAATTATTCGTTAACATGGATTCTTTTAACTGTTGAAATAGTCAGGAAATGCAAATTAGAGAATTCAATACTTACAATTAGAAAAAAACGTATTCATTAACACATAATAATTAAAAATATAGTATATAGTAGTAAAAAAAAATCTGAACCGCATGTAGACTGTTCTGACGTCACGCCGTCTTCTTCTTGGCCGAGCGGCTCCTCGTTGAAATTAAAAGATGGCTGCCTTCATGTGTTGTACCATGCTGATAATCTGTCTCTGTGATTTTTCTTCAATAAAATGCACTAGTTGATAAATTCCTCTTCTGTGATGTAGTTATTGAAAGATTTTCAAGTTATTGTGTTTAGTTTTCGTCCTCCACTAGATTTCGTTCGGTAAAACGTGTGTAGTGTAGAGTGTCGTCTTCAAATCAGTTCGCTCTTCATAAATTGTGTTAGATTTATAATTCCATCATGGCCATTCGTTCTGGTAGTTAGTTCTAGTGTTTTTTTTTCAATTTGTTTTATTATTCCACCAATTATTTAAATTGGATTCATTGATTTACTGTAGATACTTCATTCCTTCATTTTTCCATAGGACATCTTGGTTTTAGTTAAAATTTATTTCAGATTTTTTCTCAATACTATGACACGTCCGTTCTGCTTGGTGTTTAAATAAAAATACAATTTGTATTTGTTCCTTCATATAGAAATTCCTGTACGATTTTGGTCTCATTTCCCATTGTTCACAATCAGCTGTTTGCCTTATTCCCGATTCAATTTTATGGAAATAAATGACATTTTATTATATTTTACTGGCTATAATTTAGTTATTTAGTATTTTTATGAAATTTTAATTACATAACTATATCCCTGCTTTGATTTTATACAAATTAATATTAAACATGACCTATTTTAGTTTGAATTAAACTCAAAAATTACATTCCTTGAAATTTACTTCTAGGCCTTATCATGATTCACATAATTACCCATTAAATGGTTTACAGTATGTTTTATGTTACAATTGTCCTCAAATAAGATTACTAATTAAATCATTATAATTTGCCTTTACTACTGCGTTATTATAATAAACATTTACTGATTTATTTACATTTTACTTATACTTGGTTTACTGCCTAGGCATTATCTTGTACAATCACTATTTAAGTCAATGTTCTCCTCTTGACTTTTTTAATTACTACTACAGGTTGTTGTGATAATTATAATAAAGTATTTGCATGCTAAAAGGATTAATTTATTTAATTTGGTCCAGGTTTTCACTAATTTATCTCCTCTGATTTGATTACAGAGTCAAAGTTGAATTTGGCTTGATTATCAATTTTCAGTTTTACTATCAATATGAAATACTACTTTCTTTTTACTACATTTAAATTATTAATAAAACAGAATAAACTTACCTTACAGGCCAAGGTCCGGCACACGAACTGTGAACTATAAACGTGATTTAGGGTTACATACTTCAATGACTACACACATTTTATAGTTAACCAACTCAACTCGATTTATTGCTTTTATATAGTTATCTTTTATGATTCAACAACACATGCTCCCTCCTTCTTTATCTTCAAATGAACAACATATTTGAACAGGGAGGTCAACCCCATCTGATAAAATTTACTACACCTCAATTTAAACAACAACACAAAAACCATTTATCTACTACTTCTTATACTGCAAGTTTAATTATTTATTAACTATTTACACAAAGCAACCCAGCATTTACCCACGCACACAGTCATTCAGTTTATTTACAAACCCATTTAATTTAGAGCGCTCTGTATTTTTTCTTTTTTAATTTTCCACAATTGTTAAAGGTTATATATGATACTTTTACTTGATTTGATGATTCGGGCCGACAACCTGCTGTACTGGTTTCACAATTTCGTCAGTGTTCTCCGAATTCAGTCCTCCTTTTAGATTTTGATATTACTGCCGATTAACGAACGTTACACATTCTGTACCACTTTATTTTATAATTTTTTGGCCGGTCTGTCTACATTTTATTACATTTCAAAGTATTTTGTGCGAACCGCGCGTACACGCAACTGCGCGGCTCAGATGTCGTTAGCCGACTGTCTTTAACTATAAAATTCCCATTTCTGTGTGGGCAGTACGAAAACTGTGCCCAGCCGGCGGGCGCGCACAACTGCTCGCGTCCGTTGTCGTGAGATGTTATTTGCCGACTGTCTTTGTTCTCCACACACCGGGCGAGAAAGAATGTATTCATACGTGACCATTAGCGTGAGAACATTGGCCGCCTGAGCGCGCACTTGTGGGCGAATTCGCGCCCTCGCTGCTAATCTGCATTCCAACGCCAGCCGTACCAGCCTCGAGGATATACTCTATTCACCAAATATTCTTTGATGGAATAAAATTGAAAAGCTTAAAATTATAAAAACTCATGGGTTTGTACTGTTACAATACCCCCCCCCCAATGAGAGGTTTTCTGCCGAAACAGAAAAACTCTCATTGCTAAACCCTAAGAGGATCAGTGAGGATATGGCACCAACAACCCCCCTTTAATTCCTTAACACATCATGGGTAAACTACCCCCATAGCTCGGCGACTATGGCAGCATCTGAACGACATTACTGGACTTCTCTGTTCGAGATCCCAACACCGCAAAATCGGACAGGTAACCACCACAGTACCACTTTACCTTGTAACATTCTGAATAAAATTCCAAAACTGGCCTTATACCATACCAGATCCTCAACCGATATATCTCCCCTTACATACATACTGGGTTGCTTTTGGCAAAATACTGGGTGCGTACACATTTTCATTACCAACTACATACTACCTCCACCTATCAATTATTAAAGTAAACTTCACAAGCATTCTATATTTGCTTCTACACAAATTAATTCTCCTTTTTCAACAAAAAAAAAAAAAAAAAATGTTTTCTTGATATTGTTTCAAATCAAATTAAATTACTTAAATTTTGTTCAACTAGTGAACACAACCTAAGTCTATTATCAAAACCCACATCCAAGTTAGTCTACCTTATTTCTTTCCATTCCTCAATTTCATCACAAATTTTAAATTTTTCCAAAAATTTCCAAAATCTTTCAAATCAATTTACTTTATCATTCTTGTTAACTAGATGCTAACAATCATAATAAACAAATAAAAATAAACAACTTATTTCTACCATAAATTCAAAAATAGCTACACTTGATTACAAAAGATAACATAAGATACATATCATGAATCAGCTGACCTCTTCTCTACTTATAGTGAACCTTAAAATTTAAAATTCTTTACTGCAAATAGATTTTTTTTTCTTAATTTCCAAAAATATCTTTTAACAATTTCAAAAAAAAAAAAAATTATTTAATTACATTAATTAATAAGAGAATCCATGAGTCAATTACGAGAAACATATCATGGCTCTAACATCAGTCATCAGCTGATCTCTCAGGGTCAGGTGAATTACCTTACCCTAGACATCCTACCTAAAAGTATACAATGTAAAATACATAACACATGTTTATAATTACTACACTCTAATATAGCACAACATAATAAAACATAATAAATTCCTTCTCTCTTAGAATTAATCTTTGCAATCAGTAAAGTATTTATAAAATATCATATAGAGCCACACATATTTTAATCATTTACTTTCGTACCAATTATCTACTGTAATCATCTGCCCTTTGCATAGTATCTCTTGACTCAAAATAAAATCATTTAATTAGCTCATCAGCATAACTCATTTTAATATTTATTAATGCGTTACTCCCCTGAGTAACCTCCTTACCACACACACTATGGCCCCCCTGGACTGTAGCGTCCAGTTGCTTCCACAAGAACGGAAGTTTTTTGGGGGGTAGACGCTGCCTACCCCGTTCTTGCTTCGGCCTTACAAAACATTCGGTATTACTGATGTCCTAAGACACCAGTAATCCTACTAAACTTAGGTATATGCCCTTAAACGGTCTACCATCCCATTCGATGGATAGCCGCTGTTCCATAGTTCTGGTGATTCCCCTGATTTACCCCCCCCCCCCCCCCGGTTAATTTCTAAATTCACCTCTTACAACGATAACAACTATGGCTAGTTTAGGCAGAACGTGACGCAATGAGCCCCGACCATAGCTGTCAAAGCTGAGCCAATTCCACGGTCAGGGTTCGGTGAGGCCGTGACCGCCCGAAAGTTGGGAAATCACAAGTAAAATATATATTTGTTTGTGATATAGTTACATTTACAATTTACATTGCATGAAATTTCTAGTCTTGGTTGTGTGTTCTAACACCATACATTTCTTTCTTAACTTTCCCTACACTCCTTCATTAACTTAAAATAGTGAGTACAGCAAAATATTTACGTATTCATCTGAATTAATCTATTCCTACTTACATAGGCTATCACCAGCTAATGATTGAATCTTTAATTACAACTTAATTGACCATTTAATAAAAAGGTTTTACTCTCTCTACTTCCCTTAAAATAAACATTTACAAACCCATTTAATTTAGAGCGCTCTGTATTTTTTCTTTTTTAATTTTCCACAATTGTTAAAGGTTATATATGATACTTTTACTTGATTTGATGATTCGGGCCAACAACCTGCAGTACTGGTTTCACAATTTCGTCAGTGTTCTCCGAATTCAGTCCTCCTTTTAGATTTTGATATTACTGCCGATTAACGAACGTTACACATTCTGTACCACTTTATTTTATAATTTTTTGGCCGGTCTGTCTACATCTTATTACATTTCAAAGTATTTTTTGCGAACCGCGCGTACACGCAACTGCGTGGCTCAGATGTCGTTAGTCGACTGTCTTTAACTATAAAATTCCCATTTCTGTGTGGGCAGTACAAAAACTGTGCCCAGCCGGCGGGCGCGCACAACTGCTCGCGTCCGTTGTCGTGAGATGTTATTTGCCGACTGTCTTTGTTCTCCGCACACCGGGCGAGAAAGAATGTATTCATATGTGACCATTAGTGTGAGAACGTTGGCCGCCTGAGCGCGCACTTGTGGGCGAATTCGCGCCCTCGCTGCTAATCAGCATTCCAACGCCAGCCGTACCAGCCTAGAAGATATACTCTATTCACCAAATATTCTTTGATGGAATAAAATTGAAAAGATTAAAATTATAAAAACTCATGGGTGTGTACCGTTACAAATATTATAATTATTTCACATTATTATTATTATCTTTTCTGAGTTACTAGTTATATGACATTTGAATTAATATTTTGCCTTTCCTTCCTTAACAAAATTCTGACATAAACTAACATTCTTTAAATACAACAAACACTTATTCTCTAACATTTAGTATATACTAATATCAACATTGTATGTAGTGAATACCAATATAATAATTAAACAAATTATGGTCGTAATATAATTACAGTCTTTTGCTGTCCTTTCAAATTATTGTTTTAGGTTTTTACCCTTAATTACACACTATTCACTTTATTCTCTCCCATAGTTTGTAATAAGTTTTCTAATTTTTGGAGAATAAGGAATTTCACTTTATACACTACTTATTATCTTTAGTCCTTTTTTAAACACTATTTTACTTATACTTATATTTACATTAAATCAGCCTACTGGTATTGTATTCTCTGACTTTGGCCGTATGGTTTTCTAAATTTTATATAGTACTTATTGTGTAGATTTATTTATTTATTTGTTAATTCTTCTTCCCTTTTATGGAAGTACTTATCTATAGTTTTAGTTAAGTATATACCCTGAATTTCATAAAGTAGTCGGGCTGTGGTATAAGTGTCTACCTTTTGATTTTAATGTGGCTGGTTTACTCATAGTCCATGGTTGTATTTCCTTACTGCTCCTTATCTTACTGGGTATACTGATGATGTTACTGGGATAATAATCATCCTACATGGTTTAACACATATTGTTTTGAATTGAATTTGTTTAATTTCTTTGGATCGAGAGTTTTTATCGTACTGTTAAGGCATTTTATTTATTATAGTAATTATTTCTTTTGTTACTTTTATTTAGGTTTATTTTACTCATTCCAGATTGCTTCTTCTTTTCATTTTCTAGGTGGTATTAAATTGTAAATAAGGCAAAATTTCCGTTATGCTACAATATATTTCAACTTCGTCCCTCTACAACAGAGCAAATTACCACTTGGGGAGTCGAGGACAGGACCTGGGTCTCCCCAAACAAAATAGTATGGTCTTCATTAGATAGTGCATGTTCAGCTATGTGAGTGTTGATGTTGCGTTTCATGGTATTTGTATATACTTTTCTACAAGAGCATGGCACTCTGTATACCCACGGGGAAAGTGGATCTGTGGTTTCTTCACTGATCACAGGCGCTGTCGGATCTTCTGTGTCGGTAGAAAAACAATTTGCACCCATGTCGCTTGAGCAGCTTCCCAATATGATCATCCCAAACCATTACCCTCCTGACATATGGTAGGAACAATATGCTGACATTCCTCTGACCCATTCATTAGGCTAAATATGTGCAGCCACATGGCTCTTCTCATCTGTATAGCAGAGTAACCGTTCGACTGTAGCACTGCATCAAGATGTCCAGTCTCTTCGTTAAGGTATTGAGGCTCCCATATACACAAAGCCCAGTCAAGGCATACACATCTTTATCAAGGCAAGCTTTTGCCTGGGATGATGATTTAGAGTCACGATGTAGCACCTTCGTTCTTCTAAGGACCAACACATCCAAAAACTCCAGGTTGTCATCCACTTCTCTTTCCGTGGTGAAATGGATTCTTTGGTTAATGCTGTTCATGTGACCAAGGAAACTGTGAAACTCTTCCTCTCTGTGGTTCAAGAAAACAAAAGTGTCATCCACATACCAGACCAACACTTCGGTTTAAACAGTGTAAATGTTGGTGCCACCTATTCAAATTTTTCTATGTAGAAATTGGCAACCACCGGGCTCAAAAGGACTTCCCATGGCAACTCCATCTATCTGCTCGAAGGTCCCGTTCCATTGAAAGTACGTCATCAGCAGTACTTGGCAGAAGAAAGCTATGATGTCCACTGGAAACAGATTGTTTACATGTTCCAGAGTCTCCTGTAAGCGTACCGTAGTGAACAAGGGCACAATGCAATTTGTTAATTTTAATAGTCAAAATAAACTTTTCTGAGTTTCTTTCTAGAAAGTCTTTTATAGCTTTTATAGTATTTTATACCTAAATCAGAATTGTTTTCAAAACCTACTATAACTAGATTTGGTAACCTTTGTTGTGTGTTTCTTCATATAGTATAATTTTTTTTTAATTTGTAACTTGTAATGTTTTGTAATTTGTAACTCTTCAAAATGCAGATTGCCACTGCACATGGTGTATTAGATAACTGATTACTCTCTGGCGAAGGTGGTTGTAATGTGAGTTATACCATGGCCAGGAGCCACAACAAGGCCACAGGCCTATTGTTTGAAGGAAGACGAAGAAGAAAGAATGTTAAAAGCAGACAAGCTCAAAAAATCAATAGAACTTTTTTTTTCAACAGACTAGCTCAAGCCAAGAGAGCTTTACCATAAGAAAATTTGTTATAGTAAAATATTGGATTAGGAGATAAGGAGAAATTCTTCATAATTTAGACTTAGAAAAAAAGGTTGAAAATAATTAGATATTTAAACATTAGATGCTTAATCACTTACACTAATTCACTTTACATACTGCTGTACAAATGTTTCGTATTTATCTGTTCATAGTTTTAAGTGTATTGTGCACAAATGACATCGACACATAACATGTTATAATTTAGTGTATTATTAATCATGCATAGGATATGGTCGGAATCCGTTAACATTATGTTTTATTGTTTCAGCCTGTAAATCCAGCAATTAAGAAAGAAGAGGCAAAGGTAGTAGACTGTTTAAATATCGAAGACTTGGGAGATAAACAGGCATTCTGTCGGTGCTGGAGGAGTAAAAAATTCCCGTACTGTGATGGTACTCATGGCAAGTACAATACAGACACCGGAGACAATGTAGGACCTCTTGTTATTAGCAAGAAAGGAAAATAAACAAATTTAATAAAATTTTAATAAAATGTAGGCCTACAATTCACTGGGGAAAGCAAAATAAATATTTTGTGTCACCTGAAATTCAACTTTTAAAATTATACTGGCTCCTGGTAGTGAATTATTTGGTTTGTAGTTGATTTAGTTTTGGCAATAGCGAAGCAGAAGATGTTTGTATTTTTTGTGATTTCTACAAAGTGAAAAATTGTGTATCCAATTTAATATAAACAAATCAATCTACTCAAAATTCCATATTTGTTTAACAAATTTGTAGCATTTGTATGTGTATTGCATTTTTTTACTTTTTTTTAAATTCATTAATGAATGTTATTTTGTACAGTAATATAAATGATTATAAGAACCGATTTTCAAATTTGTATATTTAAAATATATGTAGAAAACTACGACTTCTGTTCCTGTTTTGCAGACTTAATGTGTAACTAACCTGTTTTCTTTGTATTTCTGAATTTTATGATTATAATTTGTTTTACTGTATTTTGAATGTGAAACTCAATTGTTTTGAATTCATAACTACTTTGTTAATCTGAAATGTATTTTTAAATAATTCAGAAATTTTAGCAGCCATAAGTGCATTAAAAATCACTAAGAACTTCCATAAATTTATACAGTATTTTATTTCAATATTTGTTATGCATGTTTTGTACTTGCAGTTCTCAGCTTTCTAGGTGGATTGTTTCACCTTGACCTTGGCGCAGACCATTTTGTTTGGTTGTAGAGTACAAAAAATAATGTATGGGTATATAAGCAAGTACAGGATGAACTTTTTGTACTTAATATTTTAAAATTTGATATGTTTGTTTACTTTAGAAATATAATTAAGTACATTAAATAAGATTTGAAGAAAAGAAAATTTCACTAAGTTAATTTTATATTTATGTTATTATTTGTATGGTTATTCATAATATGGAGTATATCTAGGTGTTGTTTTAATTTCGTTCTGAAGATGGCTGTTTGAACTAGTCCAGTTGTCAATTAATGTCATAAATTAAATGTGTTGTTACGCATTGGTTTGGTTGTTAAGTGAAATCTGAAAATCCAAGCATTTATATATTACATGTGAGATACATCATATAGGTTATCATGAGTCGTACATACTCTTATTAAAATAATGTTGATATAATACAATTGTGATATTATTTTAATACTTGAAAAACTAGGTAAATACAATCTTCCCATGCTTGTAAATAAATTATTTCATCGTCCGTCATTCAGTTTCTCATTATTGTTTTGTATTAATTAATTTTGGAAGAAGGTTTAGAATGTTGGTGGTAAAAAAGGTGGGAATGTTTAATAAAGGGTGCTGCAACTAATACTCATACACATTATTGTCTAATTTGATAAGCACATTAAAAAAAAAACAAATTGTGCAATGGTGGAAGTATGAATAAGCTGTTATACTTGTGATACTCAAGTTGTTGAAATAATAAACGAAAATTAAAATTACTATGTTTGCTGATTCTGTTCCTTTTGCCCACAATCTCAGTTGAGTAAAAAAAATGGACAGTTTATACATGAAATACTTATAACCAATAACCCCTCCTTGACTGTGTCATTGCTGGAGATCCTATATCTGGATATAGGATAACTGTCTGGATATATCTGGTAACTGTCTCATACTTGGCAGCCTGGTTATGATTTGAAAACTGTATGACAAGATGATTGTTAGCATGTACGAGGGTAAATAAAAAATGTTGTATCCAAGGAAAAATAATTTCCTTTGGTGGCAATACTGTCCATATTGTTGTCTCCCCACTTCCCAAGTGGTTATGCTACAGGTGGTTTAGTAAGTGGGCATGGCTCAACCCACTTTACCATCTGAGTATGGCTCGTATAGAGATGCCGTGTGATTTCTGTGGGCAAAACATTAATCAGTATGAAATTCATTGCCAAATCATTGACATGAATGGTGACGATGCAGTTGTCATGTTCCATGAACGTTAATTAGTGCAAAATGTTGGAAAAGGGAAGAACCAGGGGCAAAGCATGCATGCATGTGATGTATGCAGTGCATACAGTTTAAAGTTGTATATTCAGACGTATAAGTTTTGTAATTAATTTTATTATAGTTGTGATGTAAGGAAACTTTGTCGTCTCAACAGTCAAAATTTCAGTTCACTTGAAGGACATACTGTAGTGACAATAAGAGTTCACAGACAACGGTATGGTAGTAGCCTGCCTATGCATCATAGAATACATTTCTCGATAGTGGTCATGAGACCCATACATACAGCTTGTTAACAGGCAACCTGACCTGACCCTCGCTTCGCTCTGTGAATCATAGTAACATTATCATCTCCACTTCACGGATTAGGCTGCACTGCCTGTTCCGGAAACCATATTGTCCTCGAATCCCCCAACTACGATACCCTGTGGGTTTATAATTCAAGGCATGTTTGGGAAGGTGATCTTGCTGCATTCTTCCCAAATGCTTAGCACCAGTTGGCCTCATATTCCATAATTTTATCCTGTAATTTAAAAATTTGTAATTCTCACTCTATCTGTGCATTACTTATTCTGTCTCGTAACATGCACCCTTTGACGAACCTGAGAAATTTCATTTCTGCAAATGTAACTTTCCTTCTATTTCTCTGTGAAAGTACCCATGTCTCACGCCCATACAGCACCACTGGTACAGCCATAGTCTTATAAAACTTAAGCTTAGTATCTTTCCTAGTTTTGTATTTTAAAGTTCATCATGGTAACATATACAAGGGATATCCAGAAGCAAGTTCTGATAGGTTATTAAAACAAACCAAGAATATAGTTCCAAAAAGTTTTTATTGTTACTGGAAGTACCCACCTTAAACTACTTTCCTGCATAGCTTCCATCATTGTTGAAACACTTTTCATAGCAGATCACCAGATGTTATATATATCTTTGTCGTATAAATTTCCCTCCTGTAATTTGAACCACGCATGAACTTCTTTTTTATACTGTCGCTGTTATGGAACCACAAGGAAGGATTTTTAATGGGTGAAAAGGTGATATTTGCTTGATGTGAGGTCTGGGTTGTATGGCGAACAATCAGATTGCTCCCATATGTGAGGAGATGTTGTGTTGCAGTGGCAGTTTGTGTGCGGGCATTGTCATGAATCAACACAATGCCACAGGTGACCATCATACTATGTTGCTTTTCTTGAATTGCACGATATAATTTTGCAACAAACATCCGAATTGACTGTCGAGCCTTGAGCCAAGAAGTCCATAACCAAAACTCCTTTTCTGTCCTAAGAGACAGTGCCCAGGACTTTCTGAGAGGAAACCATTGACTTGAATTTTTTCTTTGCGGATGATGAAGTGTGCCCCATGCCATGGATTATTGTTTTCTTTCCAAGGTTGTGCGTGATATGCAGGTCTCATCGTAGATGACTATAAGGCGCACGCATCCCCTTGCTGCCTGAATCATATCAAAAAAGCCAATGCACAGTTCCATTGTTTCATTTTGTGTTAGTCTGTAAGCATTTTTGGAACCTCGAGTGCACACAGATTTCTAGTAGTTTAGTTTTTCAGACACAATTTCGTGAAAAACTGAATGTAAAATTTTGGAAAGTGCAGGGAGAGTGACAACAGTGAATAGTCTATTCTCTGTAATCTTCTCTTCAACAGCCCGCATCATGTCATCATTTCACTAAAGACGGTCGCCCACTGTAAACAATTTCAATTTCTTTGTTTAAAAGCGATACCGCTCTCCCTACCACCGAATCTGTCAATTGCTTCTTCTCCATAAACATTGCAAACTTGACAGTAAACTCCAGTTGGTTTAAGTTTAAGAATGCGTTCGGGTTGTTTCATCGGAAATCACCCAATGCTGGTTGCTTGACCATTTTAGAAAAATTTTATATTTTAATATATTGTTGCTACATATAAACCATTAACAAAATCGAGAATAAAAATTTTGTTTACCTCCCGTTTATCTATGGCAGCCATTTTTCTGTCCTGGCCAACACTCAAATCCTGAAAAATAAGCATTTACGGAAAAACTTATAACTTAAGAACTACAAAAGTTAGAGATGTAAATCAAAAACCACATTGTAGATATTGAATGGGGATTTTTTCATATGTAACTTACATTAAGCTATTTTTAATAAAAGATGCATAGATTAAATCATAACGTTTAGATGCAAATTATTCAAAAAACACCATTTTGACAATTTTATTGTGCAATGAAGGAGTGATTTCTAAAAGCTCAAATTTGTACCAGATGTTACCCAACCCTATGGGAGTTTACACAGTAAAATTCATCCCCCAGATATTTACCCTTCTCTTCTGACCTAACCATGAATATCGTAAATTTGTGAAAATAACCGAAGTTCGAAGCTCTGTATCTCTGGTGGGGGACCTCCAAAAAATATGAAACTTTCAGAACACAAAGTTCATTTGGTAAGGTATTACTGTATTAATTTGAATTACTAGACTTTTATTGCGTATGTGCTATGAATTTTTTTAAATGCTCAAAAAATGTGCTAGCGCAGCATTTGTATTTAAATAGGCAAAAATTATATATTTTTATTGTAACTTGGTAATGCATTATGAAAGAAGTTATAATTATATTTGTATAAGGTTAATTTATTCATGTTTAAAAATATAGTCTCAATTATTATGTTTTTAAATTTAGTATATCCTCAGTAATGATTCCTAAAACGAAAAAAATTATAGGCCTGTATCTATAAAGAGATAGTGTCATTGTCTATTAATACAGGAGATAAGGAAGCCAAATCTTGGAATATCGGTATGGAGAACCATACATGACTTAAGATTTATATTTAAAATAATTTACGAAATGAAATGTTTCCATAGAAACTACTTCTTTCCACTTATTGCTGCAGCCTTAACCACAGTACTGTGGTCACTAACGTATACCACCACACGTTATCGCACTCGATTTTCACTGATGATGGCAGTCGACGGCACTGCCGAAACATCTGGTTTTGCAGAAACATTGGACTACGGCCAAACAGCCCGGGAAGGAATTTTAACAACAAACTACTACTTTGTTAATTATATAATTACCTTTATATCCACTTGAGTGACACTAAGTTTCGTCTAGTTTTGACGCATTTCGGGCACAAGGTCCTATCTTCAGATAACACTGATATTAATTTAAAACTAATTACTATATAAAATTGCAACCATGATTGTGGTTATGTCATTATAAATAAAAACTTTAAATCGCATGTGAAATTTTAAACGAAGAACGGCCGGAGCTCCCACATGCGTGCACTCACTACCGCGTCGTCACACGACTGGTCAAAGATTAAAATCTAATCTAATGGCAGTGTCGAACAAGTTGTTCGATGCAAAATTTACCTGATCATTCAATATATTATTTTTGGTGGTGGTATTTTTTATAGCTTTATAAATTTCAGGTTCCTCCAGACTATCCATCAGTTTTTACCTTTTTTGCATATATGTAATGCTGTTAAATTGTTTTCAAAGCTAGTGTAATTGTGTCCGCTTGATATTAAGTGTTGCGCAAAATTAGATTTATTATTATTCGGTTTGGGAATATGTTCCAAAAATCTCATGTAAAAAAATAAACAAAATGAAATAAGAATATTAATAAACAATAAGTTTAATAAAATAATTAAAAACAAAAACAATAATCATATACAAAATAAATTTAATTACACTAAAGCACAACATGAACAACGTATAGCCATACAACTAAACAAAAAACTTTCTAATAATAATATTTACTTAACTAAGGTAGATAAGCGAAATTCTATAGCCATGCTAAAGCTTGAAGAATACACACAAAAAGTATACAACTTTATAAATAACAACAATATTACAAAATTGACGTCCGACCCTACTAAAAAATACACTTTAGAATTGAACAAAACAATAAATAAATGCACGGAATTATTTGATAAATGCACACAATATTCACTAAAACCAATAAATGCTAGTGCGCCTTGTTTAAGAGGTCTCCCGAAAGTACATAAACAGAATAGTCGTATTAGACCTTTGGTTAATTTTACAACTGCCCCCGGTTATAAAATAGCAAAAACTTTAGTAAAAATCATCAAAGAGCATACCAACCTAGAAAATAATCGGAGTGTTAAAAGCTATAAAGATTTTATCAAAAAAGTAAATCATATTACAATTCAACCAAACTACAAGCTAGTATCCTTCGACATAGTAGATTTATATACTAATGTGCCTATCGAAGAAACATTAAAATTACTCAGATGTAATTTAATAAATAATGATTCATTGGAAATACAGAAAGTTGACCAGCTGATGATATTAAAAATCATTCTTAATCAAAACTATTTTTCATTTGAAGATTCATATTATAAACAGAATGAAGGCCTTGCTATGGGATCTCCACTTTCTGGCATCCTCGCAGACCTATATTTAAATCATTTAGAAAACACAAAACTTTTAAAAGATAATTATTTCGCCAAGAAAATCATCCATTATTCCAGATATGTAGATGACACCTTTTGTAACTACTCACTTAATACTTATTAATAATTAATTCTTACCTTAGGGTTTTTCCTAGAGTCGTACAGACAAAACTGCTGCAGAAAGGATTATTCGAGATACAAGGGGTAAAGATCAAATACATAGTTTGTGCTAAAACAAATTGCCTCTGGTTTATTATGCAAAATAACTACTTCGTCTCTCTTTCATGACATTTAAATTTCTTATTTCTTTTCGTTAGATAAATACTCGTTGAATGAGTAACAATTTGTAAAAATCAAACAAAGTAACAAAATGAATATTTCTTAATTAACTAGCTTATGACAACTATGGTATACCACAACTATTTATTTTTAGCAATGAACCAATACGTGATTTAGCCACACACTCACACACATTCGTTCTTTGACTTTGTCGTTCTATTTAAACCCCACTTTGAGATCTCTGATGTACATTTAAGATTTACAATTTATTTATGTTGAATTATACTCTGGAGAAAAAGGTAAAATGATATTGGTTAAAACTCAGTTAATACTTAACGTCTGAAGAACTCCGCTATTTTGCACTTCTGCTGTGAATGCACTGTTTTTTTTTCTTTGGTTAACACACCATAAATTAGTTTTGACACTGTTTACCCGCGGTACTGTTATTGATTATTTCGTATTGGGTTGATGCGCCACTATTATTTTAATTCACTTTAGAATAACATTTCTTTTTATTTTGTCGGCCGACATAAATTTTCGAACACTTAGCTCGTTTAGGTTGACCGCGTGGTCATGAGTTGCAACTGGAACTGGCGTTAGTTCGCTAAAGTTGAGCATACAGAGTTTTCTGGTCACGTGATCTTGAGTCTGCGCTCCCATTGGTGTTGTTAAAAGAGCGCTATAACTTAGGCGTAAGATTTAGCAATATTTTGCCGCCTGGCGCAATATGAAGTTACATGACTTTCTTCCGTGATTCACGGCTGATGCGAAGTTAGGTGTTATTTCACAATCGGTCTACGCTGCTTGAATGCGGAGACAAAACATAGACGTTTTGTTCTGTAATAAACACAGTCGATTTAGTTGACTAACTCGGGGTTCTACAAGGGTGAACAATGACTGCCTGGAGAATATAATTTTAAAATGTTATCTTGGCCCTACAATTTTGTACCGTTACAATACCCCCCCAATAAGAGATTGAAGGCCGAGGCGTTCAAACTCTTATTGCCTAAAACCTAAGAGGGTCAGTGAGGATATGGCGCCACAACCCTCCTGAACACTCTACTAAATCATGGGTTCTTACCCCCCTAGTCTGGCGACTGTGGCAGCACCCATCCGATCTTACTGGACTTCTCTGTGGGAGATCCCAACACCGAAAAATCGAACAGATACGCACCACAGCATCGCCTGACTTTGAAACATTCA